>JAVCKZ010052011.1:0-17450 GCA_034780755.1 Lepetodrilus elevatus
ACACACACACACACACACACACACACACACACACACACACACACACACACACACACACACACACACAAACACAAACAAACGCACACATGCACACACTCAATTTAATTACTATATACATGTACTAATATGGGTATTGAAAATCGTGATTGCCTGTTGCCTACATTCATTATGTTATTTCCTAATATTGTTATACACATAATTGTCTTGGTGTTAATGCCAACATGTAAGTAGGTAGTATGTAAATATATAGCTTTATCTATACATTTATATAAAATCTTTTCAATTCAGACCTCATCTTCTGTTTACATTGACAACAGGTGGTTTTTTCCCCATTAGATCAGAATAGTTTTGTAAATAGAAGATGAAGAATCGAATTCCTAGACCACGCTAAGCTGCAAATTGATAATGGTGTAAGGGAGGTAACTCAAATGCTGTCACTTTCAATTAGCAGACAATAAAATCACTTGGACTCTGCCGGGGAAATCTGATTAGAATCTTCCAGCGCTCGAAGTGCCGAGGAAACCATCAAATAGGATCTGTTAGCGCAAGACTTTGTTATTATTGCTCAATATTTATCATGTAATGTGGCGATAAATATGCTAATTAATATTAATACTAGCTCATGCCATGTATTACCATTAATTAGTTCCTCATGGTGGGCAAAGTATCGATGAAATAAGTGTGATTTTATGACACTTCACATACTTACTATATATTTATGTTACTTGAATATCATGTTGGTTTAACTTGGAATAATTATGGGTTTATATAGATTAGATTAAAATGGGTTTACATTACAAGGACTTTATTCATGTTATTGCATTACCATGTCATTTTCATTAACTATTTATTGTTGCAAATGGGTGAAAGATTCCCGCAGAGACATTAAACTCCATCTTCACTCTTTAACTATTTGTTATGTGCAATTTGGTCTATGTCCGAATCCAAAAAGCTTGGATATTTCGCCGATACTGCACAGATCTGACATCAGCAGAACAATTATATATATTGTGTGTATATTTGTGTGCATTAGACTATCATATTAATCATCATAGCGATATTTTCTGACATTCAACATGCATTCTTAACAATGCTTAAAGCAATTAATTTACGAAACCAACTTCTATTGGCTTCAAAATATGGACCATAATATATTACTTTCTACTGCTCACCTTTTGTGCATACATGCATCTAATACATACTAAAACAAGACATAAATACATTATAAATGGTGTGTTTAAATAAAAATGCAAACTGATCTGTATTCAAAAGAAGTATCAATTAATTGTTAATTTTTCAATCTATATTTGTTATTAACTTCACATCAAAAGATCCGTAGTAAACAAGTTAATATATTCCAATCAAAGTACCACCGTTCTTATTTTATGAGTCGCCCTTTATTCCAAATTATTCAAGCAAAGCCCAGTCACTCATAATCGAGTAACGTTATGAGCTTCTCGGCACTAATCTCTCCCCATATTGGTAACCGACCACTAGCTGGTGTCCTCGTTGCCGTAGAAACGTGAGGTGACAAAAACAGTACTGGGGATTTATTGTGGCTGCGGCATCCACGGACTTGACATTACGACCCCGGTATTGATCCATCGGGGGACCTCTGATTGGCTGCTACTTCTATAATGCTTTTAGGTGCGAGTGGTAAACAAAGTGGTGGTGCCAATATGTGAAGGATGGGGATGAGAGGGGCGGTGGTTGGCCAGGGGAGGGGGGGGTGGGGTTGACACAGAGCAAAGGATCAGAAGAGGATACTTAGGCAGCGCCTCCTAAACGTAAATTTGCATATCTGTAGATGAAGGAAAGTCGATGCACAGAGATTGGAACGTTGGCACGAATCTGTGTGAGACCATGGAGGCCGCTCCTCTCTCTGGGAAATATAATGTATTTCCAGGAAACCTTTTCAGGGCTTACTTTGCTAACCTACTTAGTTGTCCAGAGATGGTAAACTGGGTTAGTCCATCTTGGAAAGTCAATACCAGTGCCTGACTTAATAAAGTTGATCTATTGTCATGTACATTACATACTTGTCAGTCAGCCTGTCAGGTAATATTGCACAACGTTAGATTACTTGTAATTGTAAATGTTGGCTTCATGATTCCAATATGATTAAATATTGTATTGAAACCAACAACAAAAATTGGTATATATTTCACTACATATTACTTGCACATTTTAAGTGGCAGAGGGGTGGTTTGGGGTGGGGGTGGGGTGGGGTGGTGGGGTGGCCGGTGTTGTTACATGATTTACTGATTTAGATTATCAACTTGTTCTTTGTCCATGTCAGACCAATTGTTCTCACACAAATAATCCTATTTTTATAAAAACTACATCATTTCTGCAAGTCTAGATTTCTCATCGAGATTACAGAATTTCAGTTGATCCTTTCATATACAGTAAGTATAATACCAATCAATATTAGTTATATATTATTGATTGACTTTCACGCTCACCCTCTGGTGGTATGGATTATCTAATGTGTTTTCTAATGAAACAGAAACAATTATCGGATAGTTTTGAAATATATTTTACAGAAATGTTTTTCAAGAAGCTAGAATTGTTACAGCTCCTTGAAGTTTTTACTTTTTTTATATAATCAATAATTGTTTTCAAGTGACCAAGGCCACCATAAACATCAAGTGGAATTCTCTGCAGTGTAAATTAATTGTCACTAATTTTTCTACCAATATCTGATTCATCACCTTTAGGAAGTTGTTTTAGAATGATTAATTATTGATGCATTCAATGGCGTTTACTGCCATCGCCATGGTGACTGGAGGGCGACTGTTAGCAGGTGCCCCGTTACTTTGATTCTGTCAGAGACTCCTTCAATGAATCCAACTTCTGGATTTCTATCAATTACTTGTTTATGGAGACGTCATCAGTTTTATACTATTTACCTTTGGGAGACATGTTCATTAAGTTGTCTGTTCGTGAATCCCGGAAGATTTTCCAATAAATATTGTTTTAAAACAAAATTATGTACCTGACCGTTTTTTTTTTTTCATGTTCATTGTGTATACATGAAATGGATCCAATGGAAATGAATGATCAGTAATACTCCAGAGAATATCAGCGACTAGATTGGTAATGCCAGCATTCATACATGGTATCATGAAAAACATGTGTACTCTATTTCCCATTCATTCACAACTCTTACTTAGATTGGGCTCCACTCTGCCTAGAAACAGAATACAAGCATTAATGATTGATTCCTTTCCACATCCTTTTTGCATTGCTGACAGGCATACTGATAACAAGAAAAAATGTCCATTCACATTTTTTCGAAAAGGAAAATTTCCCTTATTCACATCACAGAAAGAGAGGTGTTTTCTACAGAATGGAGAGTACGAGTTTATCTTGGACATAGTACACATATTTTCTTATCAATGGGAAAGGTTAACATACACCAGAACTTTGATACTAGAATGTGTCCAGATTATTCCCGGTATGTCACAGACTGATTTACCTGTAGCCTTGGTATTGGTTCATGAAGCTCTAGTATCTACTACGAGACCATAAGCACTACCAGACCATAAGCACTATAGAGACCATAAGCACTGTCGTAGCCATCTCGTGTACATTGCGATTGCACTTCTGAAAGCGCTATGGTATTGTAGTGGATACGAGAGCTTTGAGAAACTATACCTATTTGTTTAAGTGGCAAGTTTCTGGTGGCAAGTGGCAAGTTCTGACATCGTGCCTTTAACAGAGACCCAGTTTATCTACTTCCTGAGAACCAGACAAGAATAGTGGCAAGTGAGCTACATAATCTAGGCTGTGTATGTGTCCATATTTTACAGATCTATACAGTCTAGGTTGATATTTTACACCTTTACGAGTGTAGGCTGTATAAATATCCATATTTATTTTCACAGTTACATAAATCTACGCTGTCTACATGTGTTCATATTTACTTTATTTAACCCTCACCCTGCTGGATTAGGCATATGCACTGCTTTTTTAGGCATCTCTAGTTGTCTACAGCATGGAGAGAGTTAACAAAAAAGTGTTAACTCAATACCACTGGTGTATTTCAATTTATTTTACAAGGAAAAGTTGATAGTTAACTGTAATAAAACAGTAAAATAACACAGCATACACAGTAAAATAACACAGCATACACAATGTGCTGAGAGCATAGTATTGATGCTGTCTGTGTGAGTGACCAGCTCTACACTGCACACACAGAGTACAATACACGTGGTAGGTAACAAACAGGACATCGTATTGATTTTTCTGGGATGGTATGTTCTATCATTGTATATTATTTATGAAATTATGTATGTCCCAAACACTGGGTGTATGACAAAAGAATATTTAATCAATTTATGGACGACCGAACAATTATATGAATGTATTAAACACATAGGTGATACGCTACTCAGGATATTGCTCTCACTTAGCAATCAAAGCATTTATTTACGTTGTTGATTACTCTGTGTGTGTGTGTGTGTCTGTGTGTGTCTGTGTGTGTGTGTGTGTGTGTGTGTGTGTGTCTGTGTGTGTGTGTGTATCTCTGCGTGTGTGTCTGTCTGTGTGTGTCTGTGTGTGTGTATGTGTGTGTCTGTGTGTCTGTATGTGTGTACATGTCTGTGTGTGTGTGTGTGTGTATGTGTGTCTCTGTGTGTCTCTGTGTTTTGAGCATAATATCTTACTCAAAAAACGGCCAGTATGTTTATGACGGCAATCAGTTTGTGTGGAAGATGAACGCGCAGTGTTTACATATGGTGTGTCATCATCCTTTGTTTATCTGTGCCAACCATAGCTTCTGGGCCTTATCAAAACAAATACAGGTAATAGCGGGCTATCCTCCTACCATAAACAGATTACTGCTATGTTGAAAAAGCAGTTACCACTCACTTACTTGAATATAAATAAAATATAAATATACCTCACTCACTCCTGACTCACTTGCTCACTCACTCACTCACTCACTCACACACACACACACACACACACACACACACACACTCATTCACTCACTTACCTATATCCAGACTCACTCTCCTATATCTCTCACCTTACTTCACGCACTACTTCACTAACTCACATATATCCCTCACTCACTCACTCAACTATTCTCTCACTTGCTCACCTATCTCCCTCATCATCTCACCAACTCACTCACCTATCTCCCTCCTTCATTCACACACTAGCTCACTGCCTAACTCTGCATCTTCTGTAGATAGCCTAGCACAGATTCTCCTGTTGATATATTACAATGCTGCCATTGCTGACTGTGCCCCCAGCTGTGACACTGGGCACCGTGGTGGAGGTATTCTACAGATCAATACTGCTGAACAGTGGCACCTCTGTCTCACTCTTCTGTCCATAGGAGCCGTTTTGTTGGAGCCATTTTGTTGGAGCCGTTTTTCTGGAGCCGTTTTGTTAGATCCAATCTGGATCAGAATGGTGATGACATCATTTCCGCACACCAGTTACAGGAGAGCTCCACAGGAAGTTCACAGCGATATCCCTCGCTTAGATTCATTTTGTAAACATATTGCTTTTGCACCTCCACAAAAGCTTTTAGCACGCGAGATTATGGGTTTACCAGCTCTGCATTACAATAGAGAGTTTATCGAACGCCGTTCTTTAAGCGCTGGTGTTGGAACAAGGATTAAGTGTGCTTCGCTCCCGTTTTTTTTATATTAGGAATTCATATGTAAAAGTAAAATAGGCTGTCTTTCATATGATGGTTGGACATGTTTTTCAAATACACTATAGAATATTTATCATTTGCGAAATTTGTGAAACTGGAGTTCTGGTTGTATTAAATCAAAGATGAGATTTTATGATCTGTCATTTATTTAATGGCTCATGATACTCATTTCTTGGAGAATGTTCCCTGGAAGATTGCACTGTTCACCGACGAGCGTTGATTTAAATTACCCGAAGTAATTCGTGATCCACTGGCACTCCTGACATCGACATTGCTCCATCATTAGACATGCGTGATGAAACGGCCAATGACTGTACTTTTGGCACCGAATTGAAAAGAGTGATTTTGTATCCTGTTGAGCTCCTAATTGTAATGAATAGAGCGGTTGTCAGATGATAGATGGGGGAAATTAACTGGTGGCCAATCAGTGAGCCGGGCTATATAATGAACAAGGACGACAGCGATTGATTGTTGAACTGTGGTGTTCCCTGGTAGAGACTGGGTGATGATGGCTGCTGTGGTGCGGTGTGGTGCGGCTCAGGCAACAAGTTTGATGCCATGTACATCCACCTTCATTAGCCGGACTTGTCATAGAGCTCTGCAGTGTTTGTGAGGTCAGCTGAGAAAATGATCCGTTGTCCGCTGTCCAATCTCGGCTTCTACTGGGCTCATTACCACTAGAGCCAATTACAACTAGCGGCCATTACAACCAGAATTAAACATGCTATCTTCCTACTACATTTCATCATCAATATAAACAAAAATTATATTGGATATTATGCTAATTTTAATATTTTTTTACACATGAGTAATTTTGTTGCTTGATTGTTTGATGTTTACTTGATGGATTTTCCAGCAAGTTACATTTTTCAATTGACATTGTCGTCGCCTATGGGTGAAATATTCCTGCCATGAAGTAAAAACATTAATTAAATCAATCAATCAATCAATCAATTGACATTATTTAGGGACGTGTGCGTTGTTCGTGGATATGTTGTGGTGCCGCAATGTTTTACAATATCCTGGGTCAGCCTGTGAATTGTATTTCAATCATGGAGTTGTTCTTGTCAATGTCTCAGCTGAGATGAATGGTGAATGGTTTGAGATGCCTACAAGAGGTGTGGCTAAAAAATGAAGTAAAATATTGAAGAATCATACCATGAGTTAACCACAATGACCTGTGCATGTTTATTGCAACTAGTTAGCTGAATTCAGTACACATGCACTGTTGGTGGTCACAATGTTCCAATGCATAATCCATTAAAATTCCTTGGCAACACGTTATTGATATGTTTCTTGACAAATCTCACATACATACAATATTTACTCTAACATCCACACACAGGAAATGTACATATATTTCTCACCATTCATGCTAGTGCTGTCTTTATTCCAGTAGTATGTGTGTGTGTGTCTATAGATCTAATAAAATCAGGATCAGTCAACACATTCCAGTAGTTACATCACAGCTGGTAAAGTTATCCAAGCGCTCAATGTGTATTTTGTAAACTTCAGGTTGAAACATCAAACGCTACGTTCCATTTTCTATCTGTTTACGCAATGTCATAAATCTTGAAGTGTATTTCCTCATTACTAAGTCATGTCGAAGCCTTTTTCTCATCTCCTCTTCTTTGGTTAATGGATGTAAGTTCAATTAAGTTCAAAATGCAGAAACTTTCATATTTGTGTCAGCTATTTTAGTACATGGTACTGGTTGGCTCGCCAAGGTATATGGGCTGAGTTCAACTGCTAGAGTTTCTCCTTGTTATTGTGTTCTTCTGTTGACATCTGATCAGATATCAATATCTGATGCGCAAGGGTAAAGTCAATTTACCATGCATCCTACAATCAGAATGTTGTGGTTGACCTTCTAATCTCGGTCCTGGTGAGGTGGAAGTAGTTGTATTACACTGAAACGCCAGTGATTGGGTCCGGACAATTCTTCAAATATTTATAAGCTTTTAGCTTGGTGTGGGAACTGGTCGGAAGATAATGAAGATCTCATCACTTAGTTAGAGCAATCCACAAGTAAAGTGTTTGTCCATTGTGAAGAAACATTCCTGTGTTCCCAAAAAACCAGAATTACATATCTGTCACATCATTCTTTCTTCTATGCATGCTTTGTCAGACAGAAGTAGAATGTATTTAAATAAACTATTTGACTTGATTGTTTCAAGGTAGCATGTATCTCAATAGTGATTTATTCATTGTAAAATGGATTAATGAAAAATGTAAATGTTGAGGGAATACGGGTTAACTGTTGTAATTAGGTGATGCTGGTCACGTTAGGAAGCCATTTGCATTTCTCAATGGTTTGCCCGAGAATAATTGCACCTAATTCATGCTTGGACATGTGTACTGTTTCTGTACTGTATTTGTACTGTATTTGTACTGTTTATATACTACTGTACTACTGTATGTGTACTGTAACTGCACTGTTTGATTTTTGCTGTTGGTTTTGTTTTTAGAACTGCTTTCAAGATTATTAGACCCATATGGCTAGTCAAAATACTGTGGCAGGAGGCAACATGTCATACCCATAGCACAGATTGTTGCAGTAGACTTAAGAGCACTGGCTGGTACTGCCAAACCTGCATGATAACTTCTCTGAGACAATACAGCCAAGACCTCGTGATAGTACCAGACAGGTAACTTCTGTGAACATTGATTCTGTGACGTTAAGCAACAAATCACTCGCTGGGCTTCCAGAGTAGGTTCAAACTTGTAACCTTTTGCTTTGAAGTCAGATGAAGTAGCACAGTGCCACAGGGCTGCCACCCACTCCCACTGTTAGTGTGGTATGTGCTCTATGTGGCTCTCTATGTGGGGCTCTATGTAACATACTGTGCGGCTCTATGCAATTGTGTGAGCAGAGGGCACTGACATTATGTTAGTGAAAAACAAAATCAGATTGCTGTAAGTTTAGAAATGAGCTCCTGACAACTATGAGCCTGCTTTCAAATACAGAGTGAACTATTTTTGGTCAGAGATTTATTAGCTTCATTTTGAACCGTTTCCGTTTTCCTTTTTCTTTGTGCTGATTGCATCTCTGTGCATCTACACAGTGTACACAGTAGGACCACTTAAACCACTCGTACATGTAACAAGTCCTGCATGAATAACACCAGGCTGGATAGATCCACTCTCGATCATGTCTTCACGATTACAAATGTCAAACTTCATCCTCTTTTGTTATTCTATAATAAATATAGTCTGATATTGCCTGATCGTTTCTCATGCGAAGACTTGCCAAGATGCTGCATCAGGTGAGTGGGATGGATCTAGCCTGGGATACAAATATCGGAAATGTCAAACGGGGCTCGGTGCCGTGAGAGTTACTGTAAACAGACCGAGATGTAATAGAGAAGCAGCGCTGCCACCTGGTGGTGTGTATTTACACCTGTACCCACCAGACCGATCACACGGATACCTGTTGGACTCGGAGCACGGCGCGGGCACCTCCGACTCTCCAGGCAACACTTGTAGCTCCTCATCAATACGCAGCATCGCGCCTCTGACACCATCCCTGTGTACGTCTGTGATATCTGCCAGTGCACTTGTATATGCCACATGGCCTGATTAAAGATTATGTACATGGAGCGTTAGTGTAGAGAATGGTGAACGGTTAAACAGTCGTCATCTTAATCGACCAGCTGATATTTAACTGTATCGTCGGCCTGGCGACGATCCGTTGCTATGTGCAGCAGATGCCATTCATAGGGACGCTGAGTCACGTATATTAAAAACGAGCTCATCGCTAAATCTGCCTACATATGGTATTCATGTCAATCACAATAGAAAACAGCATGCCTCCATTTGTGATTTGTATGAGTATGGATCTGTGAAGCACCAGTGAGGCTCGACTACACAGTGTCAACTACAAACAGTGGCCTCTACGCATGTGTGATATATGTGGAACTGCTTACACCACCTGTAGAACATATACGACATGCAGATGGATAAGCCGTGTATTTTGCTATCTAGAGCAGACAGTGCGCCCAGGGAGATAAGGACTTGCTTTGAAGTTTAAAGTGTCTCAGTGCCAGTGTGGTGCCAGTGTCGTCAGCATAAGTACCGAGGACACCGCGAGTCTCAGCTGTGTGTCGTGGTGACAGTCGGAGACAATTAGCCGAGGACGTCTTCATTCTGGCCAGGCAGCCAGGCTCTGACAGTCTGCAAGTGTCAGACACAGTCACCAAGGTATTGATTGAAGCTGGGAGCAGCGGCAGCGGCAGCATCGTGGTGGAGTCGGGCAGTGTCAGCAGCAGCCGTAGTAGCGAGGCCGTGGCAGGAACCAGTGACGGATACCTGGATAGGAGAGAGAGAGCTGGCTTCAGCTGACAAACACACACAAATACACACACAGAGCGAGATCTACAAGGCAGTACTGCCGAGGCCTGGACATAGCTCAGCCCAGTAGCTGACTTCCCTCCACTGCCGGTGTGCGGCTACGACTGTGGGCAGGAACCGATGAGCGAGGATGAGTCTACTCCGTGGCCCACAGGTCTTGCTGGAGATCGTATCCTGACTCGGCGGCGTGGCACTGAGAGGGTCTCCCGTGTGAGCGAGTCGCCCGAGAGGACTGTCATCTCGTCGTGACGACAGTGCCATGGTCGTTATGTAGTGACATCTCCCTGACATGATGCATTGCCTAGGTTTGACGGAACGTTTAATTCCACCCACCCTGGAGTATCGCCACTAACAGAAGTGTTTACATCATGAATGGAACCTTGGGATTAAACTGAAGTGACAAGAAATCTTTAGGAATCTAGTCTCGAGTGATGGATGCGCTGGTCACATCACCAGCCGAGTCGACGGGCTGAAAATACGACAGCGCGTTCTTGTGTTTCCGTAGATTCCATCGTGTCGCATCCGTGGCACTGTCACTGCGAACTTGGCACTGTCAGTGTCAGCTGTCGTATGGATACGTGGACATGCAACTCATCTACCGACTTGTGTCTCTGCGTTACCGTGTTCCAAGTAGCGTGCACCCCGCGTTGTCAACAACCGCGATACTTGGCACATGATCAGGACTGAACCTGCGCAGCACCATGGGTAATATTTACGACAAGGTCCAAATGGGAGGTATTTTATCAACACAGTGTCTGTTTTATTCAGTTTGTTAAGTTTCCGAGGCAGTAAAGCAACAAGCTCTGTGTTATGTTTATACTTGTTTCAAAGTCATCTTCAGTTCAGTATAAGTTTTGTTGAAGGAATGAGAAAAATATTCATGAGCTCTTTCTTCATATTTTATTATAAAATATTCTGAAATTTGATCCAAAATAGTTTTAACTGTAAATTCTGTTTCACATGATATATAACTGTAAATGCACCTATGGTAACACCTTTCTGACAACATAGATTAGGGTTTGGTGAATTTCGGTTGTTGTAGCACATTCTCTGTAGAAATAGCATTCATGGCCACTGTTGATTCGTCATGACCAAATAAGGACAAAAGAAAAGTAATTTCAAATATAATGACTACTTGATGTGAACACGAACTCTGTTAAAGACGTCGTTCTGTCTTCCAGTGTGGTTTCTTTTTATTTTATAATTTCTTTCGGTTTTGAGTTAAATATTGAGTTTGACATCAAAGATTGTCCGCGAGGTTATGGCTATATTTTTACTGTTTCAAGTATGTTTTGTATGTGCACTGACATCTCTCGTTAACCCTTGAACTGCTATGTGGCGACTATATGTACTGCAATCTCTAATCTATTAAACAAAGCCTATTGGAATCGTATAGTCTGGTATATATTTTAAAGTGTCACATATTGATTGTGATATTTTATTTAGTACAGCCATTCAGTCATAAATATAAAACTAGAATACTTCCTGATCAATATTATTGATAAAGTGCTTTAAAGTAGGACATTATAAAATTCACGTGTTTTCAACAAGATAAGCATTGAAAAGTGAAGAAATGTTCAATGTTAAAATTTGTATGTATGATACTTTGTAGCTATTGTATTCTTAATAAGATAAATGCCAAACTATTTTACTATGATAAATATATGATTCATGTTCACAACATTTATTTCAACATTATACTACACATTGAATATGTTTTGCACAGATTATTCCCCCCTAAAACATTATGAAAATATCACTATTTATTAAATATATTAATCATAATTTTAGTTACACATGTTTATCAATGATTTTAGCATGTTTGCCTTGTCAAGAAAATTAATGCATTATTAAAAACTATTTTACCAACTAACTATTTTGACCATTAGATGTACTAACCACTAGTATAGTTGCACTAATGGTACTAACTAACTCTGCTGACCTCTAGTCATACTGACCACCTACAATAATTAATTGACCACTGACAGTACTGACCAAGGCCGATCTGTTACCTCTGTCCAGATCATACCCCATACACCTGTGTCTTTCTAATTAATAGCCTGACTATAGGATTCCGCAGCTTTTGACATTTCAGGAAGTATTTTGTACAAATGTGTCGCCTGGCGGTTTCTGGGTTAATTCTCTCTAAGCCTCCATCTCTGCAGTAAGTTTTCTTTATTAGCCGTTGTCTGGTGCCGCATGACTGCCCTGGCCTGCATGTGTTCTCCTGTACGGGATATCTCACCACCTTTATATCATCCTGTACAGGATATCTCACCACTTTTATATCATCCTGTACAGGATATCTCACCACCTTTATATCATCCTGTACAGGATATCTCACCACTTTTATATTATATTCCTGTACAGGATATCTCACCACCTTTATATCATTCTGTACAGGATATCTCACCACTTTTATATCATCCTGTACAGGATATCTCACCACTTTTATATTATAATCCTGTACAGAATATTTCACCACTTTTATATTATAATCCTGTACAGGATATATCACCACTTATATCATCTTGTACAGGATATCTCACGACTTTTATATTATACTGTACAGGTTATCTCACCACTTTTATATCATCCTGTACAGGATATTTCACCACTTTTATATCTCGTCACAAATGGGTGAAAAATTCCAGTAGTGATGTTGGTCCATAAGCACTCACTTCTGTACAGGATCTCACCATTTGTATATCATCCTCATACCATCTTTATATTATCATATGTATATGATATCACACCATTTTTATACTGGATATCACACCATTTTTATATCCTTTATACAAGATATCACATCACGTTTATATCATTAATTCTTTTGTATACCACTTTTATATTTTGAATTCCCCTGTGAGGATAGCGCACTACCTTTATCTCATTAACTGTACAGGTGCCCGTTGCACGACGCTCTTGTAGCCTACAACTATTGTAACGTCAACGCTTTCTATTGTGGCGGGAGCCCAGTTACAACTATTGTAGCACGTTATAATACTTTAAGACTTAGTACCGTAATGTCTACAAATCAAAGAAGTACACGTTTAATAAATATTAGGACCTATTGTTTTAATTTACTTACTCTGCGATACCTATTTTTGGACGGTGATTTGACCAAATCTAATCCAATAGACAGCTTTGTCTAAAGAACTGGCAACCACTATTTTACTAAAGACGACATCCAATGTTTACTTCCACACCATATGGTTCTGCCAGTTCCTACTACTTGACAATACATCCTTATTATTTAGAAAAAGGACACCATTCCTCAAAGAAGATGTCATTAGATTCACACCACTCCCAACAGTCGCACAAATACCTTGTTCTCAGCAACTCCAGACCTAAACACAAGACACTTACCATACGGCGTCATTAATAACAATCCGGAACAAAACCCATTGTTTTAGCAAGAAGTCATTGCGCAACTCACAATTCTCAGGTGATTCACGTTTTCTCTAATGGCGTAGTTATGTGTGCGTGCATGTCTAAATTAAGGGATAAACCCTTGTTTTTGGATTCTTACCTCTGCAGTAGATTTGAGCGACTTCACCCCCAGAGTAGCCTTCTTTACTTCCGGAGAACATCATTACCGCTGTATTTGCTTCCGCACTCTAGTATTCTTCTCGCCTCCGCCTGCAATGAGAGAGATACACTTGATAGAGGATTGGCACGGAGAGGTAGGGAGTCAGCTGGCTTATACTGGCAGCAAAGCGAGCAGGTGGTCCTCCAGCTACTTCAGCTAGGTTTCCAAGAGAAGTTGGGAGTTCTTGTGTCTTTGAACGCACCCCCTCACATTCGCGATCCACGAAGCTATCATATCTTTAATACAGTGGATTGTAAGCATATCGTAAGATAAGAGTCGTTGTCACTACACTTCTCATCTTACGATTGGCTTAAATTTCAATCGAATAGAGCTTCGTGGATCTGGACTCCAGGGCCCATATTCTCGAAACTTCGTAAGTCTTAAACATTCGTAAGTATTTGCCCAACTGGGTTTCTGATTATGTTAATTTTTGAAGAGATCTGTTTTGGCTAAGAAGTTCTTAGCTAAGAAGTTTCGAGAATACGGGTACTGGCCTTTGATGTACAAAACGATCGTAGTGCTGTGAGAATCGTAACTCCTTATGTCCATGAATATGGGGTTACGACGCGTAGCACTACGACAGTTCTGGGGAAAGAGCGCCAGAGCCATCCTATGCGAAACATCTCCAACCATGGCTATAGAATACACCATTGCTACGGTTTGAGAGTTATTACCACACAGTTTTGTTCAGGAGCGTCCAGTGGTATTCAGAATGGCAACTGTGATGTAGTCATGTCTATTAATGCCGGTTAGCATAGTAGGGTTTTTATTAGCCAGAATCTGACAATCTCGCACACAAATTAGTATGGAAGGCAAGACCATTAGTTACTTAAATTTGTATTTTAGTATTGTTCATGCTTATAGTACTAACATGCAACACTGTACTCGTATTGTTGTATTACCTTGATTCTAATAACAATAACATAATTACATGCACATAATATAAATGTAATAATACCTTAAGTGAATAAATTAATACATGGGATGACGAAAACGAAGATGTTACTTCCAACTATAACAGTAACATAAATCAGTACGTACGTCACTAAAAACGGAAATAAACCAGTACACATTGCTAACACGGACGGAAAAGAAAGAACATTGGCGTCAATCGCCCGAAAGAAACATGCAGTTCTAACATTATTCCAATCGATCAAGTCCATTGCAAGATCAGTGATACCATCTGTATAGCCGCGGGAAGCATCTCAACCATATCCGGCATCTATTGCCACCAACAAGTAGTAACACATGCATGTACGTTTGCACAGGAAATCAGCTTAAGTCTGAACAGTCCTTCCTGAGGGAAACGCGTACGTTTTCTTTAACTACATCTAGCTTATTGAATAACGATAATGGGGCACTTTGACTCATCACCTCTCGTGGTGACAGGTGTAACGTGGAAATAACCTTACGGAAAGACAGTCGCATGAATTGACTTTTATCCGGCCTAAACACGGATATAATGTTAACAGACATCGCCGCAGAGGAAACGGTCAATTGGGACGAAAGGGATTAGGAAAGCATGGGCGCAGTGGTGAGATGTCGGGGCGTATTAGCTCGGTTCAGGGCACTCTGGCTTCATTGAGGGTGATGATCAAGGCAGCATCCTAGCGCTAGTCTGAAGTACAGGATTTAACCTAATGCAACGTGGTTATTTGACTGGAATTATCACTTGGGATCAGTAGAATTCGAATACTTTGACCTAGGAGCGAAGAGGTCTGTATTTCACGAAAAGGTCGTACCGATAGTCTGGGAGTAAATAGAGGTTTACGTCACTTCCTGTTATGGTAAAAGTATGGCGTATGCCCTTATTGCCCTTAGTTAGGCCCAGGGCCGTGTTGCTCAGATCAGCGGAGAGGCCTGCTACAATTGATTGTAAGTCAAGTGTTAGGGACCCGGCACAAGTGTTTACACAACACACTTCCATCGCTAGAATAGTGTTAGCGAAGCAGATGGACATGCACTTTTATCGAGTCCATAACAGTTGGCGTACAATCAAGTGTAGGTACAAATGGTCTGAGTAAAGGGCTCCTGTGACTACGGCAAGAATGTTTTTGAGTACGACCTTTTTTAGTACGATTTCATGCTCAACGCAAAATGTGTGTCCCAATATTAAAAGCTGAGCTTGAGCATGAACTCGTATTCAAACAGTTTAGCAATCTCGAGGCATGCTGGTATCAAATGCAGTTAATAACTTTAAGATGGGTGGAATACCCGAGTGTGTATAGGGCTAGTATTGAGGATGGACGATTACAACGTTATATGGGCAGTGGGAAGTTGGCTCCTTTTCCTTTTTCCTTTTTCGATATTCATTTATTTATTTATTTATTTTTTTATGAAGTGGATTCAATTATAACATTATGCATTTATAAGGCAGAAATGAAAAATATTTAATGTATTAACGCCAACTGTCTCTCACGTAACGTAATTCTCCTACAACACGAACAATCACAAAAATCTTTAACCGGAAGTGTGCTCATATGACACCTACATAGGCTGATAGGCTCTATTGAGACCTGTATATTGCACCTATCGAATACATAATATGCCATGTACCGTAGAACACTAGCTCCTTATTCAGAAAAAAAAAACTAGAAATATTTGAATATCGAAAAAGGAAAAAGGAACCAACTTCCCATTGCCCGTTATATGCTATATATAACTAAACTGACAGAGTACAGTCTTCATGTTAAAAGTTCGTGGCAGCGTAGTTAACTATAGGCATGCTAGATAAGCATTGATGGTCAGTGCCTGTATCTACTCCAGTGGTGAAAGGGTTAAACGTGAATACTTATCTAAAATACCTCTGTCTATCTGTTTTGGGGATAGCATTGAGATTTTCTCAACTGATAAGTTCGACAATATACATGTAGCCTCGCTAGCTAGCAGCCTTAGTAGCGTAGTGCATAGACTACGTAGCGCAGCACAGTTGTAATAACAGTCAACGAGAACGCCAGGAACCAGTCTAAATCGATCGGAGAATTGCAATCCTTTGTATTCTGCGCGATGCTATCAGATAATTATGATATTGTTTTTTTCTTCTTCAAATTAAGTGTATAGTCGTAAACAGAGATATATATCAAGTGGTACTTATAATGCTCATTTCTAGATATTTACAAGCTATTTACCTATGTACTTATAAGCAATAGTCCAAGGATGTTAGCGATACATTGGTAAGATAAAGCCATACTCTTTCATGTCGATTAAATTATGGCGTATTAATCGCATTCAAACGAGCGTGCCACCCTTATCGAGGATATATATGAATTATACGTATATCTCAATGGAAACTATGCTTTATGCTGCATATGGGCCTCCGTAGATATAGTTCGCCAGGTGTAGATTCAACATTTCAGAGAGGAAGGAAAAGGTCGAAGTATCAACGCAGTATAAAAGGGTCATAGAAATAAAATGCCATTTTCAAGATGGTGTTGCTAAAATTGTAGAATAATAGCGCAATAATCGTAAACTGCCATACTTAAAACAGCAATTCAGTTATTAGGTCAATGGAGTATGGTCGTTCTCGTCGTATAATGTTTTCTTCTGTGTAACATTCAACGAAGCTCTAATATAGTTCTCGTAAGTATAAGACCCCCACGTATTATTAAGAAAGCTCTACAAGAGTGCTTGTGGTATCGTATTCGCTACGAGAAGCAACTCCTTTGTACATGCTAATATGTCTATCAGTCTATATCGGCAATGAAAGAATCTTGAAAATTAAAAAATAAATTAAAATATACACACACACACACACAGAGAGAGAGAGAGAGAGAGAGAGAGAGAGAGAGAGAGAGAGAGAGATAGATACACACACACACACAAATATATATA
>JAVCKZ010052022.1:0-17449 GCA_034780755.1 Lepetodrilus elevatus
CGACTTCTGGCAGGAGGAAACCCGCAACATCCGTAGCGCTGAATGTTGCAGTAAACCTGCGAGCACCGGCTGGTAATGACGATATCTACATTGAAATTTGTATCAGAAAGGTAACGTTCACGAACATTGATGCCGGGCTTCCGGGATGGGATTTGAACTCGGGACCTTTGTCTGCGAAGTCCAAACGTTCTACCACTTGTCATCTCCGAATTAGACATGTGTATAAACTGCATTAAGAAAGAATATTATCAAACGAGTCGTTACATCAATCACATCCTAAATCTAGCAAAGAAGTTAATCTTATAGGCCTACTTCGGGCGGTTTCTAGAGGAGCTAGATCAATGCTAAAGTTCGTGCGGAGTCGCGAAAGCAAGGCTATAGTGACGTCACGAACATGCGCACGAAGCACGAAAGTTTGTCTAGCAACAACTAGACATGCGCAATAACACTTACGCGATAAACTAGCGTAACCGCCCGAAGTAGGCCAATATGTAGTACACGGAACTTAGTCCAAGTGCTCTCCATTCATACTCATCCGGTTTCAACGATATTTCAGAACAATGAATGTAAATTGAACCATTCTGCTAAAGATAGCACTATCCATCAAAGGTTAATATTAGTTTCAGTTCGGTTGTCTCCCTTTTTACCTTTATAAACTTTTGCTAGTTATTTCAATGACCTATACTGACAAGTTTATGTCTCTCCGCATGGTAATTTTACATCTAGGGTTTCTTCGTGTCGATTTCAATTACCCAAGTTCAGAAAGTGACCTGTCTCGATCAGGGACAAGCATTTCGGAGCATCGGCCCTTCTCCGGCATTCTAACCCAAATTTTGATTTCATTACATCGAGAAGATTCACGAAATTGGATACAAGTAACCTAAAATTATGCTGGAGGCTGGTTATAAAGAGTAAAATAAATACCGTAGAACTGGTTTATATGCATGCATTATCGTTGTTTGCGACAGAGCAAACTATCCATACAACAACACGTTACCAGTTTGGCACTTTCATTGCGTTATTCGAGCCTTGGTTGTGCACATTGTACAAGTAACGTATCTGGTAATGAAAACAGCGACCAACTTACAAATAACATGGTGGCGAAAGACAAAGTAGGTCGGATGATGTATATCATGGCACGTGTCAAAATACCTTCACTGTTTTGGAACTGGTGCGTGTTGAAGGTGATATACCAGTTAGAACGTGCGAGCGATGAACTTACATCACCGGCATGCATTATACCCTCGCTTGATTGACATAAATGTACAAATTGCACGTGCAAATTACATTTCCATGTTGTTGATATTTTTCCCCGTTTAAAATGCATTCAGGACGGTTTTATATCCGTAAACATATCATTACCTAATAAATATGATAAATATTACAATGAATTTAGACATTCACTATTTGTAAATCGTATCGTTGTACTTACACATTAGACAATAATAGTATTCGTATACCAACTATACTACTCAAAAATTGCTAAGGATTGTACCATTTTTGTAGGAAAAGATTATTCAATGACCTCATATTGAAATATAATATAATACCACCCTTAAATAGTGACTCATAGCAAATTTTGAATAGTATATGAAAGTGTAGATATGATGATTAGTTAACGTCGTTATTGTGATTCTGTTTTCGTATTTTAAACCAAAATGTACATAAAATGGAATCATCCATAGCCTCGTCCCACTATATAATATAATAATATTTACTCAAAAGATTCTGTAATAGATAAATAAATAGATTTTTGTACTGATGCCAAAATAATAAATTCAGATTTTTTATTATTTTGGTTAGGTAAGTATAAAGTATTTACCGATATAAGGGTATCAATGCATTTCATGTTTTCTTCTTGATTCTATAAATATTTACCGATATAGGGGTATTAATGCATTTCATGTTTTCTTCTTGTTTCTATAAAGTATTTACGGAGATAGGGATATCAATGCATTTCATGCCAAACTGAGCATTTTCATGACCGGATGAGTTCTTGTTTTCATGTCGAAACAACTATTTTACTTAACGTATAGCAGCTAATACCCACATCCCAATTCTTAGCCAAGTGGAATGCGCTATATGCAGATTACGTTACCTTGCCTGTTATTATACCTGGCTGAACTTTCACCACAGAAAGTCAAGAGAGCGTATCGAGGCTCCACAATGTCCGAGAAAAACCAGAGATATTGTTGAGTGAGAAATAAATCCCCAATCCGTCTCTTTAGCCCTAATCGCCCTTTTGTTATTTCATTTTCGGTTTTGTTCATTTCATCATCGGCTGATTTAAGTATATAAGGACATCCTGAGAAATTAGCAAAACGTTTGTTCAATTCCCTCTGAAGTGGTCTTATCTGTTTATGGAGTGAAGTGGTCACCGGGCGATCTTAGCCATCGGAGAGATTATTCTTGGAGTCGGTAACAAAAGCATGGTCACGATCGTTATCCGTAGCTCGCCGGCGACACCGTTCTCAAACGAATAGCCTTCATAATCATAGGCAATCACTTTTCTGATACAGAGATAACTTGTTGAAAAGTCACAAAGTTACAAACGCTTTCAATAGAATGTTACGGAGAAGTTGCGACACACACTCACGGTCGACGAGACATGAAACGAGGACTTGATTAGCATACCCATGTCCATCATCGCTGCTCACTGGCCGAAATGGGAATTCGTTTGAACCAGAGTCCGACGACGGGTTTGAAAAGTGGCCGTGTCCAAATCGCCCTGGATCTCCCTAGGGTGCAAATCTGGACCCGAAAACACGGCCCCCATCAAGAAAATGCACTAATGATATAGAATTACAATGCAAACGCAATAATTAGAGTGACCACGGTCTTAATTTCTTGGCTGAAAGCAATTTTGGTAGAAGTGTCCATTTCGGGTACAGGTGCAACAGATCAAAGGGACCGATGACAGGTTCTTCCTGCTTCATTAAGCTGACTGTATAGGTAGCATTGTCAATTACACGTGACGCCAGGTAGTGATTGACGTATTGGGTCTGATATCACGTGTATTACAGACGTAGCGGTACGTCCGCTGTGATACTATCGTCATGTCGCCCCCAGTTTGACGGACAGGGATCTTGTTAATTGCAAAGGACAACTGCAACATCACTATTATCCCCCAAATACGATTTGAGATAAGGAGATTTTGGAAGAGTGAAATGACATGATGCGCATTTCAATATCTGAGTGATTAGGAGCTAAGGGGTGATTGGCTATTATGCATATGATATTGACGGATACTGCCGTATTATTATTAATTGGAAAAGCTACATGTCGCTCGCTTGTGAATTTCATTGTATTTCAACATTGAGACGTGACAAGCGATTTAGGTCTGTTTAGGAAACTCGTTGGATCGAAACTAGGAACCTTGTCAACTGAACATTTTAATTTCGCTTTGAGATCGTGTTTGGCTTGTGTATTTATTCCACGATATAGTTAGTATAGTATCTGTCATGGTAATACAAAATATCACGGTATTGTCTCCTTTGTACAGTATAGTTTCTTATCTGATATTAATGAGACTGGGCATGAAGCATTATATTTAACTAAGAAAATAGATATATAAACAAATAACAAAATATATATATATACTGTATTGCACATAGGTATCCGTTGAAATGCTGGCGTGTGTGTAGCGCTTTGAACATGCTTTCTTCTTCTTCTATTATTATTATTAATAGAGATTCTAGTTATACTTATATTTAATACCAAAAAAATACACGCATTGTTTCAGTTTAGAAATGCCAAATGTTATAAACCATTTAACATTTCTGTTTATGCAGTACCAAAACGAATTACTTTTATTATTATTTTCAAGCAATATTCTCACGTGAACGAAGATTACCTATCTCTTTGATGCACGACAAACATTACATTTCTCCGAGAGAGGAACCACACAATGCGTCCATTAAGCCATCGTGACAGTCTTATGAGAATGTAAATCTCTTAATATGTAGCAAAATCCCATCACGGTGTAGACTAGCGGGACTGTGTTCGTTGACAAATTTGACGTATGGCCTCCAGAATCAAAGGGAAAGGGAGATAAGCCCGAGGCAGTACCTGGCTTAAATTTGGGCAGGCCCGCAGTTAATACCTGTAAGTTTCGCAGTAAATAACATATATACAAACGTAGACAATATAGCTGACAGCTACGAGGCGATTCCCCAGGGCAAAGAAGGGCGCAAAGTTGACCCGATTAACAATGGGACGATCCATCACGCTCACAACATTTCTTCCGTCTTACTGTTAGTGCAAAGTTCATGTTGTGACCAAAAAACAATTGTTTTCAGTCATGACAACTTGGAAATATTTTGTTCATATAAATTCTATTCTTGAATGATTTAAATACATTATTAATACAATATGTATATCCTAATACATGTATGCCTTTGAGACTTAATAATACATTCTACGAAGATTAGCTGACCGAACATCAATAATAGCGCAGAAATGTATATAAGCCGTTAGAATTCATCTAAAGTTTGATATGTATCTATACTTTGTTCTACTATAAATATATCTGATTTTATACTCACGTTAGCGTTAAATTTAGCTTCAGATCAGCACATCTGTCACTATGAACTTGTGCAAATCATATATGCAAATTCCTTTTAGCTCAAAAAGGGTTATTCAGATTTTTTGCATGGACATTTTCTAAAATTAGGAATATTTGGGATTCTCTGCCAACCAACTTCAGGATAAGACTTGATTGCGTATTCAGATCTATTTGTTTAACTGTGCCGGTAATATCTGATCTTTAATACATCCTCAGAAGCGAGGCGTGGCTTAATGCATTTTAACATGGCTGACAGTTATCGGCTGCTCTTAGCGACGCCATATTGCAAACATTGCCCGCCGAAATGTATTTGTCTAAACACTTAAAACTGTAAAGAAAATGCTCACTAATTATAGCTCATTATTTCATTTGTTGTTGTTCATACAAAGAGCAGTACAAATACAGAATCCGACCCCAATCAGAACCGTATAATGTAACCAATTTCATAAAGTATTTGAAGTGTATTCGGCCATGAATTGGGCCACCTCCGAAGCAGGGTTCGTGTAAATACTGAACAAGCGGGAGGAACTGAAGAACTAATGTTTTAGGTAAATGTCCCTAGGCAAGTCCATGGAATGGAAAACTGGATTTCAATAACCAGTTCTTTGTGCATTGCGTTAGAATGAACGGCCACGACTGTCTGAACACAAGACACCATCAACGCTGACATGAGACTGAGCACTCCCTATCGCATTACGCCCACAGATACGCTTCTGGCACGTCTTTCGTGGATCGTACGGGCGTAAATCGAGGATTACGTCATTTCCTACGGTAGTAAACATGTCGTAAGTTCCGGATTTACGCCAGGACTGTAGTACGACCTTTACGTGAAACCCCATCCTCGAAATTCTGGTCATTAGCCTACGACTACACTTATTTGACGGAGGTTAAGTGTGAGCATGAAACGGTCCAACTGTAGTTAGGGCAAAGATCAGTAGGACGTATGTCGTTGTTGTGCATAGTATTAGTAGACCATGGGATACGCCATAAGTTATACCCAGACTGCCAGTACGATTATTTTACCGAATTGGAAACTGTAACATTTGGAATAGTATTGGAATAGTATTGGAATAGTATATGCGATCTAAACACATTTTGGGAATGTGTTTTTCTGATGAAGCCGTTGTATTCAGGATATTGTTATTTCCCTGTTCTAAATTGTGTACTCAATGTAACAAGCGTATCATTGTTATGCTTGGTTTTATATTACAAAAACGTTGAGTTAATAAATAATATAACGCGTCTAATTTAATGTTCGACATGCTACTTCCTGAGTGAAATAGGCATAACTTGTCAGTAGTTTCCGTTTGGAATTTCCCGCGGGATTGGGAGTCATGGGAGTCATACGTTACGCCATGTTGCATAGGTTATGCTCAATACCATCTTAACATTCCCAGAGAAGATAACAAGGTTAACATCTTTTATCTTTCAGCATTTGTTTTCTTTCTCTGGTGAATACGTTTTTTTCACTTCGCTAAATGTGAATAAAAGAGATATTGAATTTTATATTCGTATTTATACAATACCATTAATTTTTAATAGAAAGTTGATACTCTTAGTAGTTTGCCCCACGGTTTTAATAGCTGATGGTTAATCGTTCTATGGTTGGTTGGTTTTTCTCAAAATGCTTTCTCTGCGATAATCGACGAATGTTTTGGAAAGTGGAAAGTATTCCTATAGTGGTAGTATTGGGTAATTGACATGGGAAGAGTTATCAATTGTGAAATAGTAATGAATGAGTGGAATCGATCCTAATAAAGTTCGAGTGTATAAACTCTACATATAGAATCCGAAGAATTCTAAAGAGTGACTGAAAATGTAAATTATGCAGTTTTCGCAATAGATCAGGGGGCCTTTTCTCGAAACCTTCTTACGATCGTAAGACAATCTAATCTAGGCTAAGAAGTTCGTAAGAACGTTTCGAGAATAGCACAGAAATATACCCAGTACGCACTATGCATTGCAAATTATACTTAACAAAATTAATTAAGGACCAATAGATATTGTGCGGGAAAGCTTTCTACCAAGTTTCAGAACATGGCTTTAGTAATATGGTAACATTTTTCTTCTAATGCTTCTGCAAGTTCTTCATGAGTACCTGCAGTCTGTAGATGTTGGGATATTCTTCGTTGTCCAAATAATATATACAGCTAAATTTGTATATGCAAAAAGGCTACCGACCTTTCATTAATTGTGTTGAGTATATTTACTTGTAAGCTTAAACAGCAATCGACAGGTATATGAAGCGTGGTGGAAGCATAATATTGTTACAAGTAATGGAAAGTTTTCAGTTTGGGTTTCCAATAGTAACACATACTTATTAGTGTAGGAAAGTGTTTAATTATTCCTTCATGAAGAAATACGAAATCTTGTTGTGCCATAGAAAACACTGATTTAGTAGGATAATGTCGTCATTCTAACGATCATTTAGATCATTCTTTGATCATTTCCGACTTTCGTCTCAAGACGTTGCAACATTTAGTTGATTTGCTTCTATATAGTTTCTGCTTTGAATAATCACATTTTAAACTTTATTTCATGTGAAGGTAATTACAAAAATGAAATGCAAATTGTATGTTGACATATTTCAAGTTTGAGATTTTGCTCAGCTGAGATTTCTCCGCTGCGTTTGCTGGGTTTGCGTTCTTACTCAAGATACAACACTTAGTCAATGGGAGAAATTCCAGCTGAACAAAATCTGAAAATCAAGTAATTGGTTCGAGAAATCCAGATCTAGAGATGGCGGAGAAGCTCACCCTGTCTGGTATAGACTCTTAATTACTGACAATACAGGAGAGAATTACAATGCCATCAGGAAACTGTTTATAAAAGTATTGTCCTTCTAGAATCACGAAAACTGGTGTTGATGCCAATTGTTACACTTATTTTCTATATTTGAAATAGTTTAGTACACCCAACAAAACATGTTTTGATATATGCTAACGATGCATAATATTTAATTCAATTGTTATGTACAGTAGTTTAGGCCATGACTATTTTTCACTTGACAACACTATATTTACAGTAAAGTTTCAAAAGAGATTAACTATAAATGCATAAACCAGCATGATATTTATCTATCACAGCACTTCACTTAAGTCCCCGGTTTCATACAACGCGCGTATCCTCGTGGATGCCGCCGTTAATTTCAGACGAGCTTATAGGAGGGTCGGAGGATTGTATACATCATAAAGGCGCCATTGATTTTCAGAAAAGCATTATGTTTGATAACAAACCACGAAGTGAACGATCAGCCACGCATCACGAAAACCAACAGGCTTTTGCGATAATGACGCGGAGACACACACAATGCTATAGTGACCAAAGTTACCAGTTCACCCACTTCCGGTGTGCATGTATGGGAGGTTACTCGGAACATTCTTGTGGGGACCCGCTAATGAAAATATCGATGTTTATGATTTTCCAATGCCACACGTGTTGAAATTACGCAGAATTACATCGAAATTAAGTTAAAACGTTCGTAGATTGCATCATACGTGGAGGTTATTGATTATCATGTGAATCATGTCCTGCGTGGAGGTCTCGAAACGATTCTAACATTTCCAACATGGCCGCTAGTGTTTTCTGATTTCCATCTTCAATTAATTTATAATATCTAGTCAATTATATTAAGTTTCCAAAATAGTCTAGCGAAATAAGTATTAATAGTATGGGTAGGGCCTACACAATATTCTACACGGGGAAAACGTATACTCTGGAAGACGGATATAACGGTACGTATAAGCCATATAAGTAAAATGTATTACGGCGTCTGGTGTGGTATTCTTCGATCAGTTTAGTACCTTGCTCAGACTGAATGTGGCTGATACATTCAACTCGTAATACTGCAGGTAGGGCATCTAACAACGCTATCTGAAGATATTAACGAACGGAAATAAAACTACAAATATGGCCCCGAGATTAGAAAACCTTTTTGAGTACGATTTCATATGTTCAACTCGAAATTTTGTTCACAAATCCCCATATGAACTTTGAGCTTGAGTTTGAAATTGTGCACAGAAAGGTTCGTAATCTATGTGGCAAGAATCGTAGAAAATCTTCCCTGGAAATATGGAATCTTTGCGGACGGATCTACTATAGTACGTAATAGTGTCGGTACAGCTCATAACCCAACAGTAGCACATGCACTTTTATAGAAAAGTTTATAATTTGAAACGATTTACGTGTATCGTAAAATCTGCGTCTGTAGAATATGACCTCACCATTTCCGATCGGGAGATAACTCTGCGCAAGCTGCTGATGTGATGTTGGATAACTTCACCGCCGTGTGACAGTTGGTAAAACTGGTATTGACCCTTTACGCACAGGACAGGAACTAGGCCCCGTCTTCTGTCTTCAGTATGTGAGGTTAACAAATCAAACAATAAAATACCATTGCTACACCATCTCCCCCGATCTCTTACGTTCATTCGGAATACTTCGCGACAATGCGGACTGCAATCATGGAACGTGTGTCGGAGTATCACGACTGTGCTTATTGTCTCATGAATAAAGAAGGGAGGTAGTAATCAGAATCTGTACACTGATATTGAGCGTGTCTCTTGTCTCATACCAAACAAATAAGTGACATAATTAATATCGAAAAAAAGGCGTGTAATTTGGACAATACCCAGTTAGCTTGTCCTTAATTCTAATTACTAGTATATTTCTGGTAAGGATAATTAGTGTTTGTAAAGCTGAGGTGATAATGTCACGTGCACGTATACAGACAAGTGGACATGTAATGGGATTGGTTTTATTCCAGTTGATTACTGGAACCAAAGTAGACTTATACATGCATTCATGAATATGTGATATACCGGTATATGGAATAAATGCACAATATCATACCGATAGCATGTGTTTCCTTTAGGCATAATTAAATATAAGTGAAAGCATTTTGAAAGCAGAACTAAACCCAATTTGAAAAAATATATATATAAAAATAACAATAAAATAGTCCTAGAGTTTACAGCTCTCTTATCCGCTAAGAGAGCATAGCCCTCGCTTAGAAGTGTATTAGCTATCGGCAAAGAGAGCGCTGTGGTCTCTTAATGGATAAGAGAGCTTCGAGAAACGATACCCTGGTTACGTTGGTACTCCATGTCAATGTCAATACCCAACTGAACTATGTAAAATACAAATAATATGCTTGATTGGTTAGTTATTTATGTCGTACCTTTATCATGATTGGATTCACATTGAGTACTGAGAAATAACATAGAACTCGCTTTCAGGTGCTATGCAGTGTAAGATGAAACTTCATCAATCCTTTAAACATATACAATTATAGTATGTTATGTTGCTACAAATTTTTACCTGAAACTTGCTACATTTGTTTTGTCTAACCAAGTGTAGTCAACCGGCTACTTCATCTGGACGCGCTATTTTAATATTTAATTATTTTGGCGACAACGCTGTATCATAATATTTGATCAACACATTTTAAATGTTGCCACCATGGATCTACCGGAAATGGCCTCATTCACATTCAGAATATCATCAGGATATTTCATCTCACGTTGTACGTGTGCACGACCGTGCAGTCGGAAAATAACTTCATAATTGACCGGAAGTTGATTAAGGGAAATAACTCTAGAAATATGTCGTTTCATCATACTGTGCTTTTCTGTCAGGATGCACAGAATATCCCGCTGTACTCTAGATATGTAAAATAGATTTGTTAAAGATAGAAAAGCGATAATATAGATTAAGTGAATTTACTTTGCATTTTTAACTTCGATCTAGTGGAAACATATCATGTATGCGTGTGATGTGTGTGCCTTCACGGGTGTCATATCTTTGATTTAGCCTGATGATTTTGAAACTATTATTTACCAGCGGGAGCTTCCGTCCTAGATTACAAAGTTTATCTTCACACTTGATCGCTTGCTTTCGGTTGAATGCAAATATGATGTTATCAGTAAAACCCCGCTTCAACGGTATTGTGCAAACAAAAGTGCAGTTAATACATAAGTGTATGCCTGATTGTTTGTTTCCATTAATGATATGTCACGCCCTGGTTGTGCCGGATCCGTCACTGGAGGTTACCGGTGTACAGGGAGACTGGCTGTGACGGACGTAACTTTCTGTTATATATATCCTGATAAAACAGAGGTGTCGATGACATGGACACATACATTATTGACGACCTATCGATAAATACAGAATAGTGTTGCCTATATCATCAGGAGAAATGAGCTGCTAAAAGTCAAATGTATGTGTCCTATTCTAAAATAATGTACTAGTACGTACACGTCGTAAAAGGAAATGACGTACGCCTTGACTTATGATTTCCGGTACGGCCCGTTCGTCAAACACATACCTGGTGCGACTAGTATCTTGTTTGGACTAGCTGACGTTTATTATTAATAATTCATGACCGAAATATGGATACCGTCTCCAAGACATAGAACAAGGGTATCAATGGTAGTTTGCTATGAAATTTGAGAATTGTGTAAACAAATTTTGTCAATTTCATGTACAATTTCATCTGACCATGTCAACTTGATTGTGACTGATAGCGTTTACTGGGAGGTTTCAATGTTAGTAATTGTCAAAATACCAAATACGTTCATGAAATGTGGCATACAAATAATACAACTCACATCGTTGTTGTTTACATCAACTATCGACCTGGGTCACGTGGAATCCCATGACCTGCTTGTCAGCGAGTGAATAGATTTAAACCTGAAAATAACCAAGTACTCAAAACTAGTTCCCCGTTGCACGTGCGATCTAACTTGATAATACAGCGATTGTTTAAATTAAATGGAGACGCAGACTGCAAGATAAAAAATATAATTCCGTTTACTGTTTCTCGATGTAACCATTATATATAAGCTTTCTCTTTTATACTACTATATGATGTCATTACATACCGGTACCAAGCGTTTCATTGATACCTATGACATGGTGAACGTCTCGCTGGTTGAATAAATCTACCTGTTGAAATAACCTACTTGTCAGGTAAATGTACAGGGTCTGTACACTTCTTAGTCAGAAAATATATATTTAAAATTGTCATAAGCAGAAATCCAGTCAGGCAAACGCTTATTCTCTGTATTCTCGAAACTTCTTAGCTAAGAACTTCTTAGCGAGAACATATCTTTTTAAAATAGCATTAAGTAGAAAAGCAGTTAAGCAAATTCTTAGTAGGGCCTACTTACGAACTTCTTAGGGCTTACGAAGTTTTGAGAATACTGGTCCTGGGGCCCTATTCTCAAAACGTTCTTACGATCTTCTTAGCCTATAGCATGAGCAATTGACGTTCTTAAGCTAAGAAGATCTTAAGAAGTTTCGAGAATAGGGCCCCTGTTGTATACTTTCTTCACGTGTAGCATTTCTTCACACTGATGCCTTAACCAGTTACGACCTAAGTATAATGTATTTCACTACGTGTTTGGCATCAATGAAAAGTTATTAAATAAAGAAGGTAGTGTTCAAAATGTAATGATATACATTTCGATTGATGATAACGATCCATGGGCCCTATTCTCGAAACGTTCTTACGAACTTCTTTGCTTAAGAACAGTTCGTAGCCATATATAATACTATAAAAATCGTAAGAGCGTTTCAAGAACAGGCCCGCTGATCGTTTCATTGAGTAGGTAAGAATATTGTCACGCTGAAGTATATAAACATAATGCATACATTATAAACTATTAACTTAAAAACGCTAGAGTTAATTTTCCTTTCATTCTACGAATGAGGTCATGCGATAAAATATATGTCTGTCTGTCTGCGATATGATAAATTCCATACAACACGATACGACTCCACGCGGATACACCGATGTGTGGAGGAAGAGGGGGAGACAACCCGGGAATACTCCGGAAATGCTTATGTCAATGCTAGTGTTTTTTTTCCCTGTTTTAAAAATTATCAAATGCAGTTTTTGTGATAAATATAAATTGACATGATAAGGATCACAATGGAATTATTTCGATCGATCCGAAGAGAAGGCGCCGTCGATATAGATTTATGCCACCGACCATTATCCAGCTTATTTGCATACTTAATGACTGATTATAGTTTGTGCCTCTTGAGATGAGGACTTGGTTAATGCACGGTCCGCGCATAGGCCGATAAGTATCAGGTTTTGATGGGGTAATTTGCATATCAATCTGGGGTCCGTCTCCAATACTGGTAACGGAGCAGTGTACTCGTCTTTGGAACAGTCCCTGATTGCGATAATTATAGTCGGACTCCTCAGAACAAGGTCGGTTCAAGCCGTTGGCGTCCTCAGTTGATTAACGTTGCGTGTTGGCTGTGCCACCGTCGCCGCCATCTTGGATAGCGTGATGGAGATTCCTCCAATCAGATTGACGAAGAAAACATAGCTGTACGGTAACAATAACGCAGGAATGGATGCATTAATGAACATATAAGAAGTAAAGTTTTCAATTGTTGGAATGGGATAATCTGGATGGTATTACGTTTCAGCTAAGATAGGCGTAGGCGCCTCGTCTCGGCGATCGGCTGCCATTACTGATTTCTTAGCCTTTTGAGTCATCTAACGAGAGTTTCGACGTCGGTGTACAATGTACGTGGAATTTAAAAAATACAAGTTCGTAAGATCGAGAAAGCATCGGTTTGCACCCGGCGTAGTTAAGTGAGCTGATGTCAAGCTGAAGAGGATAAGGACACACGTGCACGAAGCAGATCGAGATGTGATCAGCCGTCAGATGAGCTTCGTAATTGAAGAATAACGAACACGTACACTGTCTGCTGATAACCTCCAGCCTATGCCAGATTTACTTTTTAAAAAACTTCATTTTAAACACCGGGATAAGCGAGATAAAAATATATCCAAGAATCCATTTCGTCTTCTGTGTGTATACTTTAAGCTTTTGCAAGATAGTAATAATGACGTTTCCCAATAGAGACACTCCCGTGATGTTAATTGCATGAGCCTGTTTAACACAAGATTTTGTTATTTGTGTATCGTCGAACGCTATGATCGAAAGAATTATCACGAATTATCAAATATTTAAGAAAGTTATTATTGCAAGTATTTCCTCTCTGTTTATACTGTATGGTTAGTGTTAAAATCATGAGTAGGACAAGACTGGATTAATGCAATATTAGGTTAGTACTATACTAGGGGGACACTTCCGGTTCTTACAACATCTTGTAGCAAAGTGATCAACGTAACATCGTAAAAAGATATCTTGTTATCCTATATAGAGTGTATCCGTCTATGCGGAGATCAGGTATAGACCGTGTAAACGTTTGGTTCTTTGTCCCTCTGGCGCCAGATGACGGTAGGAGACGGTGCCTGTCACGTCACGACTGAAAGACATCCGCGGCAGTTTTTAACACCGAACTTTTTAAGAATATGACCTCGTGATGTTCAAGAGCGCATAACGAGCCACACAATTGCAGAAATACATCTTCTAGGAATAAGGATTGACAGACACGGGTTAGATATACGGTATCAAGTCCAAATTAGTTTCGAAACCGACGCAGGGAGAGCGCCGCTACGTTGTCCTTAAGCATTGCGAGCTGTGAGCTGAGACGGAGAGAGTTTGTAACGATGAGGTAGGTATTCTCAATTAAACCGGAGAATGTGCGTCTGGCTCTGGCGGTAATCCCCTGCACGTGCAAACGCGTCTGAAAGTCGGATTGGTGTTGCGCGTCTGATCCCACTTCTTCATTTGCGGATGCGTCGAAGCGAGACCGCTCATCTCACGCGCGCCGCAGTCGCGCGAGACAGAACCGACTTCTTTTTAATTGCACGGAGGCCCCCGTATGAATTAATGAGTTTTGGAAATTGGAAAAAGAAGATCGGATTCTGTCTGTCCTCTTCCTGATAAACCTGAACCTTGAAACGGACAGGGATTTTCTCATTTCGTGATGCATTGCTTGGCAAAAATGCGAGAAGAAATCGCCGGCTGGCGATCAATCACTCGAAATTGAAGAGTAGTCCAGAACAGAAATTGTCTCCAGAGTGAAAAAGATTCCCCAACGATAGAACCTGCCGCTGAATATTGAAATAAGATTTTCCACTATTCTAGCAGTAATGTTTCTTTTCGTTACATTGTTTCCTACCAAAATAGTGATTCTTTGCTTGATTGATTGCACATTAGAAGAGTAGGGAGCGAAGAAAAACAGAAAGATAACCCGAGGAATGGTCTTGTCAATCGACCTGGACCTTATAACAGACAAAGTCAATTCAGATTTGCTCCAACTATATAATGCATAGTTTCTTGGATATTGAATATGAATACAAACAAAGCTATTATAGGTGACGACAGGTTTTTCCAACGAAATTAGCTGATATACACCTTGGACGTTTTTTAATAAATGTATTTAAAATTAGGTAATGTTATATTGATTTATTTGTTATTGGAAATACAAATTATGAAGATATTGTAGGAACCGTTGAGTGACGGCAATGAATAACATGACGTTGGATGCAACCAATACAGCTTCCCCACCTTCCCCAGGGGCCCGTTGCACGAAGCTCTTGTAGCTACAACTATTGTACGGTCAACGCTTTCTATTGTGACGGGAGCCCAGTTACAACTAGTGTAGTGTCGTGGAACGGGCCCCATGTTGTCTATTCTCGAAACGTTCTTACGATGATCGTACGACAATCTTAACGATTCTTATAGTATGTCTACGAACTGTTTTTAGACTAAGAAATTAATAAGAACGTTTCGAGAATACCCCTCCAAGTTCACTGTGAATGTAGACATGCAATAGTTGGAATGCATTAAATAAACAGCTTTCACACCGAAATAATATTTCAAGGTTACAAAATCCGATATATTGAATGTTCGTGGAAGCAACCATTGCCTAATCTTGCCGAGGCCACGTGATCTAGCTCTGCTAAGTAACTTCTGTATTTTGTAGCAATGAGAAATCAAAGTGTTATCGGCGGCGCAGATAGTCCAATCAGATGCGTCCTAACATGTATCTACTTGTCGATCATATCTCGTTGTCATCGTGACTTCCAGAATCAGTCGCCATGTAGGATGCTGATTTATGCTGTTTTGATTGGTTAGTTCAATAGATACACACGGAAAGACAACTCACTCTGCTATACCAAGGCACCATTTGCCAAGTGAATACATGCATGGTATTACGGAAAGGTTAGACACGAAGTCAAGCGTAGCTCGGAGTTCTAACCTTCCATGTAGAAGCCACTAATTGTCTGGGTATCGTTTCTGGAAGCTCTCATATCCACTATGAGACCATAGCGCTCTCGTAAGTGCACGATCCCCATGTATTAGAGATCGCTACGAGAGTCCAGAAACGATACGTACCCTGGGCGGTAGAACAAGTTTGACCTCATTAAGGAAATAGATGTATATTTATTGCACATGTCCAACCCAGTAAAACAAGTGTAGCCTCTGATCAAGAAAATTGTGCATTTCCAATTAGAATTCAGTGAATATTTTAATATGGGTATGGGTATGATATACATTGACAATGCTGGCTTATGCTGACGACCATGCGATGAAGCTGCTCTTGTGTGAGGTCCTGCTGCTGCTGCTTAACCCTCAGGTCCTTCTACAGGACGTCCTGCTACCGCAGTTCTCCAGGACAAGCTGCTCTTGTGTGAGGTCCTGCTGCTGCTGCTTCACCCTCAGGTCCTTCTACAGGACGTCCTGCTGCCGGAGTTCTCCAGGACAAGCTGCTGATGCTGCACATCTACCACTTGACACGGCAGCATCCGGAATTCTCTAGGATAAGCTGATACCGTATACCCTACCACGTGACACACCAGTAGCTGAGGTCTAAACATTGAAGCACCTATACTTTAACATGAGTTTGACAAGTAGCTAAACTAGAAAATATACAGTTCACATTTTAAACTTCCAGCGAAATCAAGATCTGTCGATATGTAATATTAACCCGGAAATGTAATAATCCCGTATGTATATAGGACATATCAGCAGAGAGACGATTGCCACCTGATTTACTCAAATCATGTTTTAGGAGAGTTGTACCTGTCGATTACGTCTAGTAAATGATTTAGTGATTCAGTTCCAAAGATATGTCACCAAATGCCGATCTATGTCAATCATATCATTATTTTGACGGCTTCCGTCGAAAAAGAACTATGTTACATATAAATGTTTCCCGGTTTTCCGCGTATAATCATCAATCATGCGTGCAGGTTTTCTCTAAAGTACATACCGGTGGTTGTACCGTTCAACAGCAAATACTGTAATACTGTAATACTGCAATATTAATTATATCGGCGTTGCCACATTCGAATTATAGCGTCGACATCATAATTTCGGCAAGTAGAAATAATTTTCATTATTCCTCACCTTGTTCCCCAGGGCCCGTTTTCTCGAAACTTCGTAAGTTCTAAGAAGTTCGTAAGTACTAAGAATGTTCCTAACTTCTTTTCTGCTTAGCTAAGAAGTTTCGAGAATACGGGTCCAGATATGTTATTTATAAAACTGGACCACGTGATCATAAATGGCGATGTCTTGACGTTTGTATCACTAAATATTAGTGACAACAATACGCATCTTTAACACAGTGACTTTGTTTTGTGAATGTTCATACGTGTCCACTATTATATCTATACATAGCAGGAGTGCCGGTGGTAAATTTGAATTAGTGTCAGGACATATCTTAACGTTGAGTGACGTGACGTCTTCGACAGAGAAGCCGCCTAACTGCCAAGATGGTGTGATTGAGTTTCCTGTTGGAAGCCTGTGCCCAGCTTTGATCTAATTCAATATCGTATGAACTAGTCAGTATTACAACTAAAAAGTTAAATATTTATTAACCTTATTATTATTATTATTATTATTATTATTATTATTATTATTATTATTAACAATTAGTAGTAGTAGTAGTAGTAGTAGTAGTAGTAGTAGTAGTAGTAGTAGTAGTAGTAGTAGTAGTAGTAGTAGT
>JAVCKZ010052033.1:0-17442 GCA_034780755.1 Lepetodrilus elevatus
CCCCCCCCCCCCCCCCCCCATTTCCCCCTACTATCCAGACCAGAGTTTACATACGTACACTGCTAATATTTCATTGACCGGAATGTGCCAACTGCCTGTTTGTAGATACGTATCCGACAGTGGTTGTCACCGTTTCGTGTAAATTGCCGTGACGTTTAGTAAGTGCTGTAAGTCTTTCCTCTCCGGACCCGGTCTTCTCAAGACCGCCGTTCTCTCCTACATATGGAAAATAGCGTTACACTAAAAGCAAATGCTTGTAAATTGGCTATTTTTTCATCAGCAGAAGAAAAAAAATCCCAAGGCCCTGGGTCATTAAATCAATAATTTGTGCTGGCCATTTGGAGTCGATAGGCCACTCATCATGAGACGTATCGGGAAAGAAATCGTGTTGAAGTTGTCGTCATCTGGACAACCTGACATGTTTGTAGTATCCAGGAAATTCTGTTATGATGCAAATTTCAATTTGGTTCATTTCATTACAAAAAAAAATATTTAAATGTTTGTGATGTTAATGTTTAGGTTATGTGTGTTCCATTAACCAGATCACATTTTCATAGTTAATAACTAGATCTAGTATTTTTTTAATATTAAATATATCACTGGCCTAGTTAATTGACAGCTACTAGAAATTTGTGCCACGTAGATACTAGATTCTAGGATTTAATTTTCTATTAAATTTTCTCACAGTTGACTACCAGATTCTATTAGTGTTAGACCCTGAATGATAAATTTAAAGTTTAATTATTGTAATGTAAGGCTGATTAAGTATTGGTCATTATTAATGACGATGAATTGTCAGATAGTATTCATCCTTGCCTAACGCCATATTTAGTCCAAATGTCATTCAATTCTTCCGTACAATTCTATGTTTAAATATAGATTGACTAATGGTTATTGGACCAGAGTTGATAATAGAAATTGGATTAAAGAGCTTTTAGAAGCATCAATATATACTTTGTTTATGAAATATGAACACAGCACTGCTAATTTTGACATGGTTTTGCCATGTTGAGGGTTTGCGTGGTTCGATATATATATAGATATATTGTATTGAGGTTAGTAGTCGAGTACGGTCACATAGGACAGCGGTCATGTTTATATCACAATGAAATCCATTGAGCCGTTCATGTTCAAATGACTTAAATTCATGGCTATGTCCACAAGAGCTGTTGCACATTGATATACAGTATCAACTCCCTGAGAAGTATTAATTTCAAATTTGTTTGACTCGTACTCTTTCTTCTGGGTGGACTGGAGCACCATAGATTTGAAATGATGGATAACGTGCGATAGCTCGAGATGAGGCTCAAACTTGGTACAACAAGATGATTATGCTGACACTCCATCTCAATGGCTTGATAGTGTGCATGCTTGCAATGGAAACTGTTAAATAGCTGTTGTAATATGCAATAACTATTTCATTGAAACCAATCCTGAAATTCATACTGGTTTTTTTTTGTGTAGAATGACTGCCACCTGTTGTATGTTTTAGTTTGTCAAACAGCCTGTTGTATTTTTTAGTTTATCAAAACAGCTGTTTAGTATATTGAGGTTTTGCTGATAGCATGCTGTTCTAATAAGATGAAATTAGCATCAGTTTGGTAGAGGTCAAATTAGCATCAGTTTGAGGTTAAATTAGGATCAGTTTAGTGAGATATAGTAGTACAAATAATAATAATAATAATAATAATAATCACTACTAATGCTGGGTGAACAAAAGACATATTTTAATAAGCAACTTGCCTAATGTTAACTACAAGTTTTTCAGCCTGTATCTCAGTAGGACAAGGTGAGATAGAGTAGGACAAGGTGGGATAGAGTAGGACAAGGTGGGATAGAGTAGGACAAGGTGGAATACAGTAGGACAAGGTGGGATACAGTAGGACAAGATGATGTTCTACATGTAGATCATCGAGATCATGTACTGAAACTTCGTAAACTATTTGGAGATATTGATGATATCTGAAATATGATTATATTAAAGGTAGTAGCTCAAAATATGGACAAGCACAATACATTCGGTGGAAAGAGCAAGAGTTGTAACTGCCGATGTCTTATCGCAAACTTTTACCATGAGCTGCGAGTTTCTGGGGTTCAGAGGTGACGTAACAATCGTATTCGGATTCCGGAACAGGATACACGTATCTGACGTGGATCAGCGTGATAGTCTCCGATCCGCAGACTCCAGACTACGCGGTTTGATCAGTTGTCAACCCTAACTCGCCTATTTAGTTTTCGTTTAAAACATTTCCTAATTTGCCATTCCATGTCTGGACCCTGTACGCTGTATGGTAGGAAGTGGGCACAGAAACAGCCCAGGTAGAGGTCCAGTGTCGTAGGGGGGCCGTAGCGGACGTGATCTGTGGAGTCATTATTCAATATGTTATGGAAATTGATAGAATTTGATGGTAAAGAGGCTGTTTTTGTGACATTGATAAGAAGAGGAATTTGAGCCTGTTGCTTGCTTATGCATTGCTTTATGGTAAACTGGTCTGATTTGGGGTAAAACTGACTGATTTTGGGCTCTGTTAGTGTTTATGCTGAGCTTGTTTGTCAAGAAATTTCCCAAACTTTGACACAGCTCTCTGAAAAACTCGCAGATATTTGTTTTGTGAGTATTATTGTGATCTCCCGGCTACGTTTTGTCAGTCAAGAAAATTCCAATATGATATTTATTGTCAGAATGGCTTCTTCTAAGTATATGTTGTTTGCAGATTCCATGGTAATGAGAAATTTGCTGTGGCACTTGTAAGATAAATGAACGCTTTAATTGACTTTGGATTAACTTCTTGGCTCATCTTTGGTTACGTTTGTTTGGATATTCAGGAGCAATTTTGAAAGTGAAAAATGGAAATTGGAAAATGATAGTTTAAGATAGAAATATGCAAGTCGTGTGAATAACTTGTGGTATTTATGAAGATGTTTAAAATGGAGATGCATCATTTGTGTTCATTTAAACTAATCTAGTTTTGTATGATAAGCTTGTTTTTCTATGGGGAAGCAAAAAGTGACATTATTAGTTTACGATAAATCAGCCCAATTTGTCAATCTTTGTTTTTAAATTTATGGATCTTTGCGCCTTGTATAATGCCTTATGCCTGGCCAAGAACGTTGTGATGCTAATTTTATTGAGATGGATGGCTGGATACTGAAGTGAAGTTGTGATCATGTTCGGATGAATGTGTTGTTGGTGGTTATGATTGCTATTCATACAGATACTTTGTTTAATTCATACCATTTCAGAAAAGGTTAATGGAAAAGTGTTTGTACGCTGGACATCAACTTTGGCGAATACATTGATGCCAATGATTGCTTTTTATGGCTGAGGAATTACCATCAACTCCGTCACACATGCTCATTAATTTAAACACTTTTTTGGTTGTGGTCAGCGATTCTGGACGTATGATTCATGAGGACAGTGTTATTGACAACACCAAAACCACCCACTCCATTCTTATTCCTAAAACTACAACCACCTCCACCCCCACTTCCGATTTCTACCCCTCACTTCAGCTCCTACACCCACTTCCAACTGCACTTCCGCTTCCACTTCCACCCCACTTCCGCTCCCACACCCACTTCCACCTACACTTCCGCTTCCACTTCTCCTCCCCCACACACTTCCACCCCCACTTCCACCCCCCACTTCCACCCCCACTTCCGCTCCCATTCTATAGATTGTTCACACTAACAATGGAACCAAGTATTGTTCTTACCAATGAATACATCAATGATTGTTATCACCAGTGATGACATCAATGATTGTGTATGAATATGTGTCACACCACTCAAAGGTGAAGGTGAACCATACAAAATGGAAACATAAACCAAATGTCATGTAAACTACTTACCGTTTTCAGTCTATTTTCGATTCACAATTGAAATGTAATCTTTTTCCTGTCTAAATTTGTGCGACATTTTCGATATAAAAAAAGTTGACTGTTTGAGAATCTGTTTTCGACAGGAATAATTTGCATTGATCAACGTCGACGTTTCCGATGTGCCAACGGAGACAAATTGTCTCGTTGAAAATAGAAAAATAGCAACGACACCTGTATCAGAAATGCCACCTGTGTTGGAAATGGTGTAGTGCTAATGGAACATTGAGGGATTAAAGCATTATATTTAAAGAGATGGTGTTGTGTTTATCTCCATGTGGGTTATGTATTGATTTTTTTTTTCATTCCAGCACTACGTATTAGAGTTGAGTAAATGCTATCTCACTGACCGTGACTCGGACTTAATGATAACCGTGCCTCCATTATTTCGGCGGATAACGGCTTATTTTCACTGTCATTAGATCATTTTTCGAGGGTTAAAGCACGCTGTTTAAGCTGGAAATGCCTTTTCTGGAACATCCGCTGTACACTGCCGTCACATACCATGGGATGAGTGAAAAACTCGTCTGTCCTAAATTCAATTACTGGTTTTTCTATCCAGATTTGTGCCGACAAAATATGGTTTGTCTCTGAAATATCAACCTGATGCCGAAGCTCTTATCCTGATTTCCTCTTCTGGTAGCCAAATTAAACTGGATTTGTCTGGGCTTCAATTCAATTACATGTTTTAAAGCGACAATATTGATAACTACTGAAAAAGTGTGCACCGCTGTAATCTGTGGTAAGACTCTCCTGTGTTGGAGGGGAGAACTGGTGGAGTGGCTATTAAACTGGCGAGATTCAATATAGCGCGCAGGATATCAAAATATTGCCCAGTCGCCTGCTCTTATTTTGAAAGGTCATTCTCCGTGTCCTAAGAATAAAGGCCTGCTTAGTAAACTTCCTATGTCTTCAATATGACTTGGTCGTTGATAGCTTTAGTCGGGGGGTCTGTTATGAAAATGATGCAAACAGTCTGGGCGAAACCTGCAAGTTGATATTAAAAAAAGTCGGAGGATGTTTGTAGCTCTCCGAAGTAAGGTCAGAGTTCGAGAGAGTTTAGAGGAGATTTGCCGTTCTTCTGAACCCGATACAATACATTCACGAAAGAAAACTATTAACAATGTTCTGTTAGACTATTGTATTGCGAAATATTAATACGTATCTGTCAAAGAGGAATAACAATAAGAATATTCATTGCATAACTGAATATGTTAAAAGTCACTAAACCTTTAAAATATTACTAAAACTATTGAATGTTACGAAGTCTAGATTGTTTCTAAATCTGTACTGACTCACACGGGCGAAAGTGGTTCAATATATTTATTTGTGATCTATTCTTCTGTAATTGCAAGGTAGTTATCATGAAAGTGGCATCTCTTATGTATACTCAGAATTATTAAAGTAGTAGTTGACATATGAAATCCCAGAAACATTTTGTTTAAATACTTATGAATAATGCTAATGTACATATTATGCGTGTATGTGTCATTTATGTTCTAACAACCTCATTCAGTACACCAGCATGAATAATGTACAATATGATATTACGAGAAGATTTCGTTGGACCAGTCAGAGATTCCAGCTTTATTGGTGGTGTTTTCTGTCAGATGTCTGTGTTTTCCTTCAGATTGGTGTGTTCCTTCAGATATTGTGTTTCTTCAGATATTGGTGTTTTCCTTCAGATATCGGTGTTTCTTCAGCTATTGGTGTTTTCCTTCAGATATCAATGTTTTCCTTTAGACATTCTTTTCCCTTCAGATATCTGTGTTTCTTCAGATAATGGTGTTTTCCTACAAATATTGGTAATTTCCTTCAGACATCAGTGCTTTACTTCAGATATTGGTGTTTCTTCAGATATCAGTATTTCTTCAGATATCAGTATTTCTTCAGATATCAGTGTTTCTTCAGATGTCTGTTTTTCTTCAGATATCTATGTTGTTCAGCCCATATACAACTATATTTGGTATGATACATCTTCATTCCACAATGTTTAAATATAGGTTTACTAGTATAATATATGTCATTTTGCCCAATAATATAATGTATATCAAATTGCCCCAGAGACTGTAATAGCATAAGTTGGATCAATATTCTTATAGTTACCGGTAGATCAATCTCAGCCATTAAACATTCATGACGGTATACATTTATGATGCTTTTAGAGTTTCCGAGAATTCTAAATCTTTAGCCATTCCACAATATTAAATGTTTGAAACTTTAACTCTTAAAGACAACAATTTGTCCAAACAGGAAATTTGCCAGCTGTTGGTGTTGCTGGAGACGCAATCTGATTGGTCGATGGCCATCCAATATCATTTCCCGGTGTTATATCTCATGCTTGCCTTACACGACTTTGGGAAATTAAACGTGAGATTTTTCAAATAATGTCACAAGTGTATCTATCATCTCAAGATTACTGCAGCGCAACTTATTGAAAGAGGATTAAAACAGAATCGAGGAAGCTTTGCAACTTTGCAGGGGGAGATTACTCTGTCAAATTATGCACAACTATATCTGCATTTTGATTGATCGCTGAAAAAATTGCCTTTTGAATTTGAAACCAAATCCCTTTCATGTTTTCTATGGCAGTGAACTGGCGATTTGTTGGTTAACTAGAACAAAAGTTTATTACTTTTGGTGGTCAGTTCCGAGTGTGTGATGCTGGGCTTAGGGATGAGAGACGGGCCAGAGTTTATATAGCAAACCTTGGATGTAGTAAAACTTCATTGCATCAGACTTTCTAATGAGACACTGGTATCGTAGCAACGCGTATTTAAATTTGCATTATGTACGTTTTGGCTTCAGCTTCCTCCAGCTTTAGAGGGAAATCGCCTTTGATAATTTTTGCTCTCAAATATTTATTGAAATTTGTTGAGTCTTTTGATGGCAAATCAATGACATTCGAGGCACTAGATAAGAGAGTAGTGTACAATGTTTAAATTGAGTGTGGAGCAGACAAACGGGGCATACAAATGGTCTGTGTTTTCAGAAGCTTACGAGTGGGAGCCAGGGATCCATTTTCCCAGTGTGAACAGCTCGTCGGAATTACGAGTGCGATTTAAGTATTCCATGCTCAATGAAACTGTATATTAACTATTCAAACTTCTGTTATTTTATTCTAACTTTCTCAAACGAGAAGTTTAATATCTATAAATTAACGTTTCATGTTTTATTGAAGAGAATTATAAAAACGGTGTAGTGTTTTGTGCCTGTCAAAGATAATTTCAGACATGCATGGTTACGCGGTTAAATGCGTGCTCTTAATGACTGAATGAGTAGTTTTAGAGAATCGTTTCTGAATTGCATTGGGATTTGATAGCCATTTGTTGAAGATTTTGAGAATCGATTGCATGTGAAATGGACGATTTGGATTTCGGTGTATGTCGCTGAGGAAATAACTTGCACGTCAAGTGGAAAAAGGTTGTGTAGATTAATGTCCTGATTACAGCTTCTCGACGGGACAAATTTAATAGACTTTTCTGATTTTACTGACTTTTAGTTTGAATTTTTGGATAGTTAATCAATCAGGAAGCGATTTTACATTCTGACATTATTAAACGATCTTCGCTATTGAAATTATGTATTTCTGAAGAGACCTGATATCGAAAAAGTCTTCATGCTAACAATTGATGAATGGAAAAGATAATTGTGAATCGAAAATCATGATTTCGCGAGATTATAAAGTCATGAAAATTAATTGAAGTCAAAACATTTTGAAGGAATATTATAAAAGAATTAAACATTTAAATGGATGGAATTCGATTTCTTTGGGGGTAGAACTTTTCACAAGTTTAATCCCATAATTATGTGAGAAGTCGCCCAGGTGTCAAATTGGTATAACCACCTGAAACAGGATACGCAAGTAAATTAGCATTAAACTGGAAATTGCCGTCCCGTGGCTTAAGCTTTTTCACGGTCAATTTCTTTAAAAGAGGCACGATTAAAGGGCTACCTACATAATGGCGGTATCGGGTCTCTGTGCACAATAGGTAAGCCCATGTCACATCTTCAGCCATTGAACTGGTCAGGACAAGTGGACAATGCCTGGGTTAATCAGATTTCAGCAGCCTTTTGTGCAAATATGCTTAAAATTGTGTCCACTTATCACTTCATTTGGTGTTGTCAGTGATACCCTTGTAACTTTAGGGTAGGTCTCTGCATTCTGGTGTCATTCCATGGTCGCGACATACCAGAGTCTGCATGTTCAGAGATGGGTGTAGGTGAAAATTGGGATTCCTTTGCTTTAAATAAAAATGGATAATGATTGTGTTGCTTTGAACAACGTCCAATTACCTTTTTTTTAAAAATTGTTTCTATAATTTCTTTATTTTTCAAAGTTTTTAACAAATACACACAATTACCTGGCTTTTGTCAAGCTGTGCTTGAATCTCTTTTACTCTTTGAGTAGAAAAATCTTGCAACAGTTTTGTCTTGTGGTAAGTCTCAAATAAAACCAGAATGCGGGGTCAGGGCCAGACTCAAGGAAACGTACCAGTAAGAAGACATTGGTTTGAGGGTGGATGCAATATGAGACTTTGTTCACAATCGTGGATCAAATCGGCATCTCTGGTTGCCTCGAGTAGATCAAAGTTTTAAATGTTTTCAAGTAAAATGTACTCAATTCACCATCAAAGTCACAAGAGAAATCCTGGCATATCCTCAACAAAACTAACATTCATTGGTCATAAATAATATCAGTTTTTATCTTGACCTCTGACCATTTCAGGTATATCTATTGAACTCTGACCCTTATCAGTATAGGAAAATAGAGTATATGTGTTTTTTAATGTCACTCATGTTCCAGAAGTATCACTGAACCCTGTGGCCGTCCCATACATATTTAGAAGTTTGTTCCCCGTAATCAGAGTCCCTTTCCTATATCCGTGGGTTTACACTGGGTACAAAAAGACCCTTTCACCCCTCCCGCCTTCCCCTACCATCACCACCACCTCCCCCTTGCATCAGGGACAGTATATCTGCCCCCCCCCCCCCCCCCAATCTTTCATCAAGAGAATACCATTGACCCATGGTGGCCATCTTGAACCTCTACCAATATTTACACAGTCATACAACTCATATTCAACAAACAAGAGAACATTTTAGGCCTACATCTCCGACTGGAGCAATTTTCAATGTGTGTGTAGTGTATGAAGATTGAGGTGTTGCATACTGACCACTGAATTCTGGGCCAGGCTTTAACATTCTCCCTGCTGAATACAATCAAAGTGTTCTATTTCTGCATGTGTTCGGGCAGCTTAAGTCACCTTCAGCAGGGAGAGGGTTAAAGGGAGTCTGCCCGAGATTTATGTACCAGATGTATCATGGATTTGTATGTGTCAATAACCTCACTGAATGAATTGATACTTGGCGAATTCTTTTTATTGAGAATATATTGGACTGGTTGTAGGAAGTCTTTTTCTTCATTCAGACTCCTGCATTAATTGATAACAAATGTTCGCTGTGTAGATAGATGTTTATTTCTATAAACTGGACATCAATGGTTATCTCATTGATTTGAGTCACATCTGTTTGTGAATTCCTAAATAAACTTTTTCACAGATATTTTAAAGTCTTTATTGAAATCAATTCTCGTAAATATGCTCCTATTGACAAAGCAAACTTTGAAGAAGTAAAATTAAAAGTGTGACATAGTGATTGTCAATACAACCATCTGCTGATTGATTGTACTTGGCGAAACTTTACCTAGCTTTGTGGTTTCGCTATCGGAGGAGTTGTGAGATGCCACCTTATGATTAAATCAGTAATGCTTTGTTTGCTTGTGCATTTTGTTTATGCAGCGCAGAAAAGATTAATTTCCTAAGATGGAAATAAACATCAATGTTCACTTCAAAAGTAACTTTGCCGTTAAGTGGCAAATTATGACAACAGCCATCTGTCATTGGCGTTAGATTTGATTTCATAGTTCAGCTTTGTAGTTATTAGATTGTACTGGACACCCTGTACCATAACAAGAATGTGAAAACATTCTTTGGATTGGACAATGATCTTCAAAGGATGGTTGGCATACAGACAGTTATGGTTGGCATGCAGACAATTCTTTGTATATCTTGTAATGGTAATAGGTCACGGATTCATTATATTGCAATGTTAAAATTTATTACTATTTTTTCTTCTTCAGGTTTTACGTAACGTGTTGTAGTTTGATTTTAACATGGAAGTGTCTGGTTGCATTTCTTCCTTAAACAGAGTGTTTATATTCTGCAGTGTTACGCCATTCGTTTATGCAAGATAACGCTCATTAAACAGGAATGTTTGGCGATATTGACATTTGTCAATGGTTTAAGTGCATCCTTTAAGTGATGCATTAATGAATTGCATCATTTAACCAACATTTTCCTGCAGTCAATTCTGATTGGATTCTCACAGGTCGACAAACTTCAATGTCCATGTTCTGTAAAAAGTAGGATGTAAATGGATATTTTGGATTTTTTTTTGGGTCTATAACATTTAATTTAATATTAGGGTATCTATTCTAGAGAAACAAACATCTGCACTGGCCTAGAGAAAGACAAAACAAATATGTATAGCTATGTACTAGGGGAAGATACTCTCTGCATTGCTAGCCTAGGGAAAAACAAAATCTTCATAGATATCCCCAAGACAATAGTCTGCATAGCTATCATGGAGAGACAAAATCTTCATAGATATCCTAAGAGAAAGACAAATAGTCTGCATAGCTATCTTGGAAAAAGACAAAAGTCCACAAAGTTTTCCTAGGTATACACACAAAATCTGTAGCTATTCTATGGAAAGAAAATGATGCATTGCTATCTTAGTGAAAGACAAACATCTTCATAGCTATGTTATTGAAAGACACAACTCTTCATAGCTATCCTAGGTGAAGACAAACCTAGAGCAAGACAAAACCTGCATAGGGAAAGGAAGAAATTTCCAAATTTTTCGTGAAGTTCCACGAAATTGGTCAATGGTGACTTCACCTGTTAACCTGTGTTCCAGATTCTGGTGGAGCAGGTATAGAACATGAGTGCTGCCAAGATGGTGGCCGATTCAACGCAGTCCGACCTGACTGCCGACCAGCTATCCAAGACCCGCCACAAGAAGGGCAAGAAACATGACAAGGGCAAGAAGCACGACAAGGGCAAGAAAAGTGTCAAGAAGGTGAGTCTCTAGAAGAATTCTGTACCCTGTCCCACAGAACAATGGTAACTCTACGAGGGTCGTAACTACGAGAGTTAAAGCTCTGCGAGAGTTGTATCTCTGTGAGAGTCATAACTTTGTGATAGTCGTAACTCTACGATTGTCATAACTTGCTGTTTTATTGAAGTCAAGAGTCTCGCAGTGCTACTACTATACCATTCTGTGGAACAGGACCGTGTCCATAATGTTCTGGGGGCCTATTCTCGAAACGTTCTTATGATCGTAAGACAATCTTAGCGATTCTTATAGTATGGCTACGAACTGTTCCTACGAACTGTTCTTCGGCTAAGAAGTTCGTAAATACGTTTCGAGAATAGGCCCTCATATTGGCATTTTTGTGTGTAAAATGTCTCCTTTGTGCATTACAACATTACTAGTTCTAAGTATCAAATGCTAGTGAATGTTGTCATAAAATTATATTTTTCATGTACTACTAGTATTTCTCTTCTTTGTAAGAATTAGGAAAGAATCTAGATAGTGACTCTAACCCCCAATACAAAAAAAAATAATTAAAAAAAATAAAACAATTTTTTTTATAAGGATTTAAAAAAGTATTGATTTTATATTTTTTGTTTGGTTTTGGGGTGTTAACTGATAGCTAAGTTTCGAGTGAATTCATGTAGATTTCCTAAAAAAATTGTTATTCAAGACATCTTGTGTAAATGAATACATATATCTTACCTGTAGGATAAGCATGGCAGGTAGTGTATGGCTGTCGTGACACAGACTGAAAAGAATGAAGATTATCACATGCAATCAAATCTGCATAGCCCAGTAAATTATGCAAACAATTGAATTAAACTATGTAGGGTCACGTCTTTGAAGTAATCATGCCTTGAACTTTGAGAAGAACCCAGCTGACATAACTCGACCTATCGTGAAATTGATTAAATGTATCTGCAATTAAATCGTGTGGAACCCATGGTAATGCGATGTTGCTCAGATATTGTCAGAAATGCATTATTAAAACTTATGAGGGTGTGCAAATTGATTAATAATCTGTAATAGTCATTTGACTATGACTTGAATAGCTCTACAATCAATCTCCCAGTTACTAGGAATCGCTATATGGTTTTGTTATTTGACACCTATCATTTTCTGGCTTTGAAAAAGCTTTTCAGGTGCTATAGTGGCTCTTAGGTCTCCCGGTGTCACCTCAACATTAATATGGATTTAAATTAGATTAGGCTCTATCTCTGCTTGATTGGGCATGGTAAATATGAAGTACTGTCCAAGCTCGTAGATAGGGGTATTTTGAATTCGATTCACCAGTACTGTAACTATATTACCGGTATATGTTTCGTTAAAAGAAATAAAAAATATCAATATAATTTTCTAGGAAATTGATGTTTATGCATCTGCGTATAGGGAGCAGATACGTGCCTGAAGTTTGAGTAACAATTTGTAACAATCATGGTTAGGTCAAAATTTAATTAAATTTCATGACATTTTGTTACAATGTGCTTGGTTCAACATTTGCAATAATTTCACATTATTGTTGTATCTTTCTGCATTGTATTATTAATGTGTCACAGGTATCTGATTAAAGGCAGTGTGCTATGTGTCACATGTGATTAAATGAGTGCTATGTGTCACAGGTATCTTTGATTAAAGGCAGTGTGATATATGTGTCACATGTGATTAAATGAGTGCTATGTGTCACAGGTATCTTTGATTAAAGGCAGTGTGCTATGTGTCACATGGAATTAAATGAGTGCTATGTGTCACAGGTATCATTGATTAAAGGTAGTGTGCTGTGTGTCATAGGTATCGTTGATTAAAGGCAGTGTGCTATGTGTCACAGGTATCTTTGATTTAAAGGTAATGTGCTATGTGTCACAGGTATCTTTGATTACAGGTAGTGTGCTATGTGTCACAGGTATCTTTGATTAAAGGCAATGTGCTATGTGTCACAGGTATCTTTGATTACAGGTAGTGTGCTATGTGTCACAGGTATCTTTGATTTAAAGGCAATGTGCTATGTGTTACAGGTATCTTTGATTACAGGTAGTGTGCTATGTGTCACAGGTATCGTTGATTAAAGGTAGTGTGCTATGTGTCACATGTATCTTTGATTAAAGGCAATGTGCTATGTGTCATAGGTATCTTTGATTAAAGGCAGTGTGCTATGTGTCACAGGTATCTTTGATTAAAGGTAGTGTGCTATGTGTCACAGGTATCTTTGATTAAAGGCAGTGTGCTATGTGTCACAGGTATTGTTGATTAAAGGTAGTGTGCTGTGTGTCACAGGTATCTTTGATTAAAGGCAGTGTGATATGTGTCACAGGTATCTTATTAAAGGTGGTGTGCTATGTGTCACAGGTATCTTTGATTAAAGCCAGTGTGCCACCTATGTGTCACAGGTATCTTTGATTATAGCGGGTGTGCTATGTGTCACAGGTATATTTGATTAAAGGTAGTGTGCTGTGTGTCACAGGTATCTTTGATTAAAGGTGTCATACCTACAGTCTGGTGGCTTACAAATGTTTAGTTATTGTTGTAGTAATGCAATAAACCTTCTGATCAGTTTGGAAGTTTTTTTTATAGTTAGTTTTTTTATAGTTAGTATCTATAGTTTATGTAAGTTTTATATAGTTAGTATCTATAGTTTATGTAAGTTAGTATCTATGGTTTATGTAAGTTTTATATAGTTAGTATCTATAGTTTCTGTAAGTGCCATGTATAATATGAGGAACGTAGCTCTTTAGTAACATCTGAACACTATTAAAAGAACATTCTTTTGTAGTGGAATGTTGCATTAGTAATATATAAGTAAATAGTTGCTCATTATCGATAATTAAATATTGTTCACAAATCCTTTGTCAAAAGTAGCGAAGTTCTAATTTCAGCAAGATTTCTGATAACAGGTATGCAGCTTTTCCCTTGAACTACTCAATCTATATTGTATATGAAATATTATGAATTAATTCTATAAAATTCTATCAAATACACTGCTTATGGGTGAAATATTCCTGCTGCGACATAAGCATTGATTAATTCACTCTATCAAATTCAATCATCTGGTTTATCCTACGTTTGTGGAAATTTATACGTGTAAATATAATATTTAGTATGTTTATTTCTCCTTTTATGTACTTTTTGAAAACTTTATGCTAATGTGAACTGGTATTAAATGTATTCAAATGTAAATACTATTATTTATTAAAGAGTAGGCAGCTGTCCGTATTTAGCATTGAAATAATCAGCTTATCCATCATAGAAATGCTATTGTTCGTTTGGAAAGAAAAATACAGGCATTTATGGATACATTCTAAGTGTGAAATCTCTTGAAAAATTATAATTGAGTGTGTTCAGTCATCTGTTCATCTGTTCAACAGTGGAAATAGTTGGAAATACTTTTATAATGTTTTTTTTTCCGCTTATGAGGCTACAGTACAAGTGAACTTTTAATATCTTGGTGAAATTTGTATCTGGATGTTCAAATTCTTTGATAAAACCAGAAAATATTTTAAGAAAGTAGGATTTTAGAACTAAGTTTAAGAAAACAATAATAATGTGATAGTTATTACTTTCTATTCTATATATATGATTGTTATTGGTAACCTGCATAAGACATATTGAAAGAGGTAATGTTTAACGATCTGACTTCTCACACACACAAATCTTTCCAAATTACTGATTTTCCTAAACCATTTCTCAATTATTATTTGAATAAATCCCACAATTTTGTTTTCGTACTTAACCAGAGAAGCGTGCATGTGAAAACTAGGCTATTTTTAAAAAGCTACATTACATTACATTTATTTATCATAATAATATTAGAAATTTAATCTAACTTTTCTGAAAACCAATCTTGTTTAGCTTGCAAGTGATCAGAGTGAAAACTTACTTGCAGTGAAGTCTGGATTCTTCTGAGAAGTGAACAGATTGTTCAGTGTGTGCATAGAACACAAACCATCTGCAAAGGAGAGAAAAACCACACTGATTTCAAACAGCTTTGAAATATATACATGTATATGTTTAAATTGAAAACAAATGTCAATTTGTACTGTAGCAGCTGTGAAAAGGAAAATCAATTTTTAGTAGGTAGCACGTCACTGTGTGGAGCAACATATGTGCAAAAGTTTTAATCATTTTATACGTCTCAAGACGGGCCTTTTCAAATATAGAATCGATACAGCTTTTCATAGAAGTTAAATCTGGACGCTTAAGCCGCTTTGCTGTATATCCGTCAGTACTTACTACTAAATATGCTGTAACATATGCCGAACTACAGCGTATACTTACAGATCTCAGTCACTCTCATCGACTGCAAACTTTGAAATGAAAGTCAATTACGTCTTGGCTCATTGAATGAAAACCAGGATTATTCAAGTAAAAATGGCCGACTTCAACTTTATGGGAGTTTTTACTGGGCCATTATGTCTGCACTCGTGTAATTACCCTCACCAGCCATGTTTATGAATTTATTATATTTTGGCTGTAATTACTGAATGCTCGGCATGCAGAAATAAGTACATCTTACTTGCATTGTACTGGTACTAATTGTAGGTTGTTCCAACTCATTGCATTGTCATGGACCCAATTGCAGGCTTGCCTAACTCTTTGTATTTTTATGGAAGAAACAAATTATCCATTTGTGAATTTTTTAATGTCTATATTGCCTGTTTCCGTTCTGTCCTCAGCATTTTAATCACATTACTTGAGTCCTGCGTTTGTTTGAAGTCTGTAGTTTGAAATAAATATGTTACTAATGAAATTTGTTTTCTCCTTCGGTAGAAGTTTGTGATGGTTATATGTCGTCATCAATAATAGATGGTACCGGTCATCATGAGTACACGTTTAACAGTTGTTCTTCTCGGTCATCCTTCTCTGTCACCCTTCACCATCAGTATTAGCCTCCGTCATCAATATACACTTATAGCAATGCTACAATTCGTGATCTTTATTAGTTTGTAATAATGTGACCATCATCACTATAAGCTTGAAACAATGGTACCCTAATCACTAATATATGCTTGTTACAGTATTACCCTCTATCACTGAGTGACAAGCTTGTAACAATGTTTCCATTCATCATCAGAAAAATTCTGTCAACCATTGATACTGAAGTAAATATGAATAATTTGTATAATTTATGTTAAATATTTTCTGAAAAATTTGAATTGATCACTGCTTTTTCCAGTTGACATCAGCCGGAATATTGTATATTATGATTTTGCATTTAAATATTACTGTTGATCTGATTCAAATTGGATGGCTGTATATGGCATTAACAGGGATGCATTGCACGTTTTACTTTAACCCTCCCCCTGCTGAATTAGGCAAAGTTATTGCTCATTTTGGCATTTCTGGTTGCCTTCAGCAGGGAGAGGGTTAACCAGCGACGAGCAATGGTTTGGTTTGATATTTTAATACCAGGTATTCAGTGTATTAAAAGTCCTGTTGAACCTGGTGTTGAGATGGCTATGCTAATTAGGAAGCTGACTTTCAGTGTCCAACATGCAAGAGATGACACACACTACACTGTGTACATGGCATAGATTAAATAAGTTGGTAACACATCAGGAGGCATGGTGTTTGCCTGGACCGAGGTGCGAGGCAGAGTGTACCGTACGGGCACATGATTAACTCCAGTTGATAGTTATGACAAACACCAGATTAGCAGTAGCCAGAAATGTGTGATTTTGTACAGAGTGATAATTCTTCTTGAAGTTATCTGTATTTGTTCCATCAAAATCGTCACCTGTTGTGCCGAGAAAGTATCTCGATTGCATCAGCCGGTAGAGTGATTGAACTTTGTTACAGTTCTCGTCACATTCTTACAGTAATTGTCACACTTCTTGCAGTTCTTTGTCATTGGTTTTTCCTCAAATATTATATTCTTGTGGTGGGTGGCAGGTAGTGTCAAACTGCCTTGCCGAAGGTGCCACATTTGAACCCACCCTGGAGACCTGGCGACAGTGTTGCCTCTACCAAGCTACAATCATGAGAGGACACAATTAATGCATGTGCTGTCACTGCAGCTATCAGCCTTGGTTAGTCAGTACCAGCCTGTGCTTGTAGGTTTGCTGCAACACTCGGCACTACAGGCATTGTATGTTTCCTTCTTCCCAGAAAGTGATTGATGATGTGAGTGAAATAATCTTGAAAGTCTCTCAAAACCCTAATTGAAAGTAGAAAACTATACTGAGATACTGAGAAAACTGAAAGAAAGCTTGTGGAAATATAGTGGTACACACGCACACACACACACACGCACATGCACACACACACAAACAAACACACAAACACACACACACACATATACGCATGCACACACACACACACACACACACACACATGCACACACACACAAACACACACACACACACACACACACACACACACACACACACACACACACACACACACACACACA
>JAVCKZ010052044.1:0-14662 GCA_034780755.1 Lepetodrilus elevatus
ATATGAGCACTATCCTAGGATCTTATGATCATTCTCCCTATCATATGAGTACTATCCTAGGATCTTATGATCATTCTTCCTATCATATGAGCACTATACTAGAATCTTATGATCATTCTCCCTATCATATGAGTACTATCCTAGGATCTTATGATCATTCTCCCTATCGTATGAGTACTATCCTATGATCTTATGACCATTCTCCCTATCATATGAGCACTATCCTAGGATCTTATGGGCACCCTCCTGCCTTATGATCATTCTACATATCATATGAGCACTATCCTAGGATCTTATGATCATTCTCCCTATCATATGAGTACTATCCTAGGATCTTATGATCATTCTCCCTATCATATGAGTACTATCCTAGGATCTTATTATCATTCTCCCTATCATATGAGTACTATCCTAGGATCTTATGATCATTCTCCCTATCATATGAGCACTATCCTAGTATCTTATGGGCACTCTCCATGTGCCAAGGACGTCCTGATTGTTCTAGGAGCAATGATCACTTTCCTTAATCCCTATGATCACTCTCCTTCTTTCCCTATGATAACTCCTTAACACTCCATGCCCTATATCTACACTCCATGCCCTGCATGTCTAACACTCCATGCCTTATGTCTACACTCTCTCTGAATTGCATGTTTCTCAATTAATTCAGGCTGTATTTTACATGTTATGAATTTGCATACATGATAGACTATACGAATAAATATTCATTTTATCATGGAATGATAGTTGTGTTTCCACATGCATAATTTGGTTGATTCTAACATGACAATTTAAAATACTGTACTTAAAGTTTACAAAACTGTTGGTTTCCTGCTGGGTAAAAAACTTGACGTCATTACGTGTTCATTAACACAACTTGTCAACTTAAAAAGCAAATAATATTCAAGAGTATTTCAATATTTCTAGTTGTAAATAAGTTTGTCTTTAATTGATTTTTGGTCATTTAAAAGTTTTAACATTTTTGTTTTTATAAATTCATTGATCAGTTCTTATTTGGTTGTCATGAGCAATAATACCAGTTAATTTATTTCCTTCATTTTGCGTCATTTAATGCTATTGACTTTTCACTATGAAGGAGAGCTCTTGGGGTGTAATTCCAGTACAACTACTCTTAAGATAACCCTTGACCTTAACTTGAACTGGCATACTATACATTGTATTAGCGCCATATGCGAGTAGTATAGCTGAATTTTGAACATTAACATACTCTGACATTAACAAAATAATTATTTTCATTATTTCTATTATTTATTTGTATCAATATTAATATTCTTATTATTATTCTTATTCTTCTTATTATTATTCTTATTATTGTTATTCTTATTATTCTTATTATTATTATTATTATTGTTGTTATTATTATTATTATTATTATTATTATTATTATAATATTATTATTACCCCCAAGGATATTTTATTTTATGAAAATGAATCAATAAGATTGGATTAAATTTTCGCACTTTTTAAAATATAAAATATTCCGTACTTTAGCCCTACTTTTCCTAAACCTGTATAACAATTTAAAGAATTTTATTAACCTGTATAGGAAACGGCGTCTCGGGTATCTGTAGTGTCAATAATGTAGGATTTTAAATATCGTGCCTGATCTGCTTGCTAGAAGGCTTCTGATTGGCTGGTTGTGATAGAAGGAATCTGATTGGCTAGTTGTGATAATCTGTCCATCCCAAAGACAAACAACTTTTATTGTTCTCAATCTTGACCCTTGCGTTCGAACACTTAAAAGTGTTTGCACTTTTATCTCATTAAAATACAATAACTGTGAAAGTAGAACATCTGGATATCGTTTCACAGAGCTCTCTTAGCCGCTAAGAGACCATAGCACTCTCTTAGCAATGTATTAGCTATCGGCAAAGAAAGTGCTATGGTCTCTTGGCAGCTAAGAGAGCTCTGTGAAACGATATCCTGGTGTGGATTGTGAGGCAAATATTATGTGACTATCAATGTCTGTTATTATTGTTATTGCTCATATGTGGGCTATATTTGCAAGAATCCACGTTTTCATGCATCAAATGCTCTTTACACAACCATCAAATTAGTTGTGTGTACTGTCGATCATTATTTTGAAATGTGTTACACGAGTACTGCGAAGGTGACACCACGTTCTAAAAATGTCTGCAACACATGTTTTGCATGCAGACTAGAACATCTGGCGCCCGAGATTAGGACACATTTTGAGTACGAGTTCATGCTCAAAGTTTTCTTAATACAATCTTCTCATTCTTTTGTTGGGAACTAAAAATTATCAAAAGTTTTTCGCCAGTATTTGAAAACTTTATTTCATTGACATTGAAATATAATTGACTATATCTTCTCATAGACAAGTCATTGAAAATAATCAAAATTTAATTGACATCAATATTGTTTCGTCACTCTGGCATCGAGATTGCAAAACTTTTAGCATATATATGATGGTGTCATGCTCAAGCTCAACATTTATATGGCAATTTGTGAACAAAGCTTGAATTGAGCATGAAGTTTATTTAACCTGTTTTGAGTACAAACTCATGCTCAATTCAAAGTTTTAAAATGTTCTGTGCAAATGGGTGAAAGATTCCTGCAGCAACGTTAAATTCCAAATCACTCAAATCACCCATTTATTAAATTTGAGCTTGAGCGTGAAATCATACTTGAAAATGTTTCATAATCTCAGTGCCTGGTAATGGTGTGCACATGAATGACGGTATGCCACCCACCTACTACCTTCACCTCAGCAGTCAATGACCCTGAAGGGGTTACGACAGGGAACATTTAACGCCTAGTGGACATATGTAAACAGTGTACTGATATGGCTGAGATCTGACTGATTCGTATTAATAGAAATTGGGGAGAATATTATGGAACGCCTGACCTCCGTAATCTAAGTTCATCCGAGGTTCTGCATGTAGTCAACCAGGTGTAATGAGAGTTTTGTTGTCAGACTTGACCGTCTAGTTGACCGTTGGTCTGGAAATGTTGACATTTTTTACTGTCTGGAAATCTTGACATTTTTTCTGTATAGAAATGTCGACATTTTTACTGTGTAGAAATGTTGACATTTTTTACTAATGTTGACATTTTTGGTCAGATGTAGCTTGCCTCATCACAGTGGGCCAAGTAAGGTCATGTACCCAGACCAAAGTGTTTTGTGGAAATCTTTAAGATTTACCATCCTGTTGTTGTGTTGATAATAAATTGGTATACATATATCCTAAGATCAGTGATTATTTTTTTGTTGGTCCAGTGAATTATTGCATGATTTTCTTCAATATTTAGCAGAGTACACACACACACATGCATGCACGCACACACGGACACGCACACGCACACACACACACACATACACACACACACACATGTACATACACATGTACATACACACAGACACATATATGGGGTGGGTGGTAGCACAATGGGAGACATCTTTAGACAGGAGCCAGATACTCCGGGTTCACATCTCATCCAATGAGTCCAGCATCAATGTCCATGAAAGTAATGGGTTGATCACACTGGCCCGAATGCCATTCCATTTGTTTTCCGAATAGAAATGTGGGTGTTCTGGTAGCGAAAGGATCATATTCGGGAAGCATTCACTGTGTTCTAGGAGCATACTGGCTGTTCAGCTCTGTATGGATGCATAAATGTGTTATGCATGTTCAAAATAATTTTCGTCGACCATCCGAACGTGGCGTCCATGTGTATTCGGGAAGCATTCTAGGAGTATACGGCATGTACGGAAAACGTTTAGGAAGCATGCATCTAGTTCTTGGTGCATTCGGAATGAAAATTTGGAGGTGCTGGGTTATGTATGCTTTCCGAACACCCGGAATGGACCTAGAACATGACGAATGCCTTTGGAACGTTTTCAGTATCCTGCGGAAAGCATTCGGAAAGCATACGGAAAGCGTTCAGAAAGGAAACCTTTCGAAGTCAATATACAGGAAGTATTCAAGTCTATTCTGAAAGCATTCGGAAAACAAACGGAAAGCATTCAGTGATACATTGGGGGAAACTCATTTGGAGGGACATTCGGCCAATTAAAAAAATTCACACCACTTTCATATATACGGAAAACGAACGGAATGGCATTCGGGCCAGTGTGATCGACCCATAACCTTTCTCAAACAATCATGAAAGGATGCGCTATCTGTTATCATCCTTAATATTTGTCCAGTCAGTACCAGCAGGTACTTGCAGGTTTACTGCATCATTCAGCATTACGGATGTTGTGGGTTTACTACTGTGCTAACTACACTTGGTCAAGGCGTATATACCTCACTTGTCCTACAGAGCCATCGTCGCAAATGGGTGAAAGATTCCCGCAGCGACGTTAAACTCCATCACTCACTCACTCCTACAGAACCAAACTTATGACAGCCATCCTGTTATACACTTGGTCAAAGTACTTATCTCACATGGCCTGCAGTGATGCAACAACCATTGTACTCATCTAGAACCAGTTGGTCAAGGCATATACCTCACTTGTCCTGTAGTGATATAGAGCCAAATTTATCGAAGCTACCTTGTCATAGACTTGCTATCTTGTCATGCACTTGGTCATGGTACTCATTTCACTTGGCCTGCTGTGACACAAGAGCTATCTATAAAACCATAAACTAAATACTCATCTAGTACATTTGGTCAAGGCATGTACCTCACTTGTCCTGCCATGATATTTGTCGCAAATGGGTGAAAGATTCCCGCAGCGACGTTAAACTCCATATTCACTCACGTGATGAAATCTGCAGTGATGCAAGAGCTATCTATCAGCCATAAACTATTGTACTTGTCTAGTATATTTTGTACGTTTGGTGGATACCCACAGCGACGTTAAATTCCATATTCACTCACTCCTTATAGTACATTTGGTCAAGGCATATACCTCACTTGTCCTGCCGTGATATAGAGCCAAATGGGAGCCGGCTACGAAAACCAAAGCAAACAAAACAAAAACAAGATGGTGACCTCCACGGCCAAACCCAAACACAGGATGTTGTGGCCAGTGCCTGTGTTTGCAGGTCAGCGTGACTGCCTGGACAGTGGTCAACACTCCAGACAGACTGGTCAATACGCCGTGCTATAACGGCCGTAACGTCCGCCAGTATTTATCTACTGGTCAGTCAGTCTCACCATAGATTTTCTGTACTTGATGGCATTGCGTGTGTGTCTATAAGTGTATGTAATGCATAGCTACCGATGAGTTGTTACTGGATTTAACCTCCTGATTGCTGGTGGTAACTGCAGTTGCCATGCATAATCCTGCAGGGAGAAGGTTGATATTTAGTATCTTGTTGTGTGTGGAGAGATACAATAAATTTAAATTTGTAATAATGTTACCCCCTTCCCCTAAAAAAGGATAAATAAATATAAATTCACTGTAGTTTTTAATAGTTAACCCTTTCCCTGCTGGATTATACACGGACACCTTACTTGGGCATCTCCGGTTGCAGTTAAATTGTTAACAGTCTGAGCCGCGGCCGCGATTTGGTCCGGATTAAAGAAAATAATCGTAAGCAATTTAGAATATTGACTATATTAGTTTTTCTTCAATATGATATACATGAACACATTTTTAAGCCATTGTGTCTTATACAAATATGAATGGGTTAAACTATAATAAAAGTACATGTATATTAATCATGTTAACGGACTGAATATATTTACTACACAGCTTAATTACGTTTTACAGTATGAAAGCATTTCTTTATTGCTACCATGTGATATAGTAGTACACACAAATACTATGGACGGAAAAGTACAACATACTTTGGGCTCGCACAACATACCAATCATGAGATTATCCTTATAATCTCATAGGCTGAAATTAAGTCATTTGTAGTTATATCAATCCTACCGATTTCTATTATGAAAGCGGTCTGAAGAGCTTTGCCTTCTTGCATTGCCCTGAAACCTCGGCTTCTGTAATTGGTCGTTGTGGATTATATTGAATTATGCTACTTGGGATGACGAGTCTGTGACAGTGTCTAGCCTTCTATAACCAGACAAATATTGAACTATTCAAGAAAATGGATTTCGGATTTTAAATCTCCTACGACTTATTTCCTAGGAGTTTTGCATGATTTTCCGGCACTAGGTGACCCCACGAATGTCTTTAAAATGTCCATTTTCACCTTTTCGTACGCGAGAGTTTTATAATGCGTCACACGTGTCCAAGGATTATGTATACTAATTTATTCCTCGTTTGATTTCAAATGTTGAAATTGTAAGTAGTAATACAGGAAATCGTACCGTATGTGATGATTAATACGATTTTTGCATCAGCTGTTACGAAGTCTGTAGCAAGCTGGCTCAGGTCACTGCCCTTGCATCCATTTTCGGATTTGTTGACAGACGCGGTCGTGATGATCTCGAATAGCGAGACTAGGAATGTAATTATCGTCTTTGATGGAAATGGGAAGATTATAACGCAACGTATTGGAAATCGAGATGCCAGTCTGCCAAAAACTCTTTATGCAGTATTTATGAGAATTGTCACGCAATTCAAATATTCTGATATGTTTCAAGTTGTAAAAGGATAAATAATGTATAAATTTGTAAGTCTTATATTCAATATTTTGTTAAAGTATATTATAAGTGTTTGCTTTGAATTTTTTATTTTTCAAGAAATAAATTTGTCGCAAATAGGTGAAAGATTCCAACAGCAAAGTTAAACTCCATATTCACTCACTCACTTATGAAATAAATATCTGATTATGTACGTAAATGCACAAATTTTATTTCCCTTTTTTTCTCCAATTTCAGTATGTTGTTTACTTTATAAAAATTAAAAATTCATGAAATAATTCTCTGATTATGTAAGTAAATGTACATGTTTTATTTCCTATTATTTTCAATCCAGTATATTTGTATGTGGGTGAGAGATTTCTGCTGCAACGTTACACTCACTCTATTTTCAGTACCATGTGTACATAAATTGCCATCTGGTTTGAAACGTAATGTGAGTTAGTTTATGGATTTGTTTTAATAATAACTACATCAAACATATAAATGTGATACACCCTGACAGCTGAGTGTATACAGCTGATTATTACATGTTGATATTATTGATTATAATTGTTAGGTGTTTTATATATATGTTTTAATAACTTTAATTAGCTATTTTATCTTTCTAAAAAATCAGTATTAAAATATAGGATTAGATTTATGGTTATAATATTATTATTATGTTTTTTTCTCTGTTTTAAATTGAGGTTTAGAGCTGCTTTTAAGATTCTTTAACTTGTATCATGACTTGTCAGTTTAGCGTAGAAGGAAACCTGCAACATCCATAGCACTGAATGTTGCAGTGAGCATGCGAGCACCGGCTGGTACTGACAGACTAAGGATGAAAACTGTATTGCCACTCTATCATGTCTACAGACAGTGCATACCGATTCTCATAATAAGTACAAATATGTCCAAATGTATTCAGATGTGGGTGCAGATTGTGGGTGGTTGTGGATGTGGGAAGTGGTGGATGTGGGCAGTGGTGGATGTATTCAGACGTGGGTGCAGATTGTGGGACATTGTGGATGTGGGAAGTGGTGGATGTGGGCAGTGGTGGATGTATTTAGACGTGGGTGCAGATTGTGGGAGGTTGTGGATGTGGACAGTCGTGGATGTGGGCAGTGGTGGATGTATTCAGACGTGGGTGCAGATTGTGGAAGGTTGTGGATGTGGACAGTCGTGTATGTGTGTGGGGAGGACAGAGGGAGAGTTCATGGCCTTGCAAGGACTGATGCAGGTGCAGTTTATACTGGAGGCAACCATAGATACCCTAAAGAACTTTGTCTATGCCCAATCCAGCAGGGAGATGGTTAAATTGACATTTTCAAAAGAAGTCATATTCATTAATAAATATTTTCTTTTACACATGCACAATTTTTTTTATACATTGTATGACGGATTCATTAGGGACTTTTCAAGTATAGACGAGTTTGTTTTGAGTGGATGTTGACTGTGTCAATGTTGAAGGAGAACACAATTAGCCTATAAACAGGACAAGGAAACATGGACATGACTATGCATCTTGTGTACCTGGCACCTGTCATACTGACTGGACATGCTGGTCAAGTGTTTGCCCACCATCGGCCAGCTTGTGCTATTGTTTTGATAGGCAGACCCGTTCCTCAGAGATGTAGACAAATACAAAACAAGTTTATGTGCAAGAAAAAAACGTTTATCTGTGCTTTATGGCCCCGAAAGGTGAGAATGGATCCTGGTCCCTGTTTGGGATCCTGGCACCTGTCAAAAATCACCCGATGGGGACACGGACTGACCTGTGGTCAAACAAGACCGGACCTTGGTTGTAGTTAAAGGCGGACTGCCAGGCGGAGGATTGGCGTACGCATGGGTTGACCAACGGGGAACAATCTGAGCTGTCTGACCTTGAGACGACTGAATTCGATGAACAATACTAGCAGATCGCGTGGTCTTTATGGAACATGATTTTGAGGCTTTTTTTTTTTTTTTTCATGTGTGTCTTTAACCCAAGTTGAACTCGCGGACAAGAAAGAAGTGATATGCGAGATCTCTGGTAAATTTACCGTTAGTTGGATGTCGGATTTGCGAAGTATTGTTCGAGAGGTGTGTTTTTCATTGGCGTGATTCGTACCAATGTGCAAACTTGTAGCGTCTATTGTACGTACTCGTGATGATGTTTGTTAGGATTTTGTTTACGAAACACCGCTAATAAGACAGCTTTGAGGAAGATGCTACGTTTTTGTTTATCTATGGCTGATTAGGATTATTAAACCTTTAAAACCAGCTACTTTTCCTTTACCTGCTGTCCACATTTCCTTTAATTGTTCATTTAATTTATTAATTTAATTTAATTTATGAGTCGAATTATTTATTTTTTTCCAACATAGATACGAAAACGTAAGTTTGAATAGATGCGAATAGCTGGGAGAATTGCAGGACTAGAAGTAAGTATCGAAATAGAAATTAAAACCGTCTACTTTTCCTTGATTCGCGGTCTACACTTGCTTTAAATTGTTCATGGTAGACCCTTTTGAAGATGACCGATTTGGACGATAATAATGTCTGCGATACAGACAAACACAGAAGACGAAACTCTAATCAACATTAATATTATATTACCGTGGAAAATAATGGATTGTAGATATATGCAAGATGTCAGTTATACCGACTGAATTATGGTACTCCCTGTGGCTAGACATTGGAGACTAAATACAGTTGAAAGATTACAGACATTACCATAGTTCTGTCCTGAAAACCTACGATCAAATGTCTACATTGTTTTGCAATGATTAATAGCTTTATGACCAGACATTTGGTCATAAAGCTATTAATCATTGCAAAACAACGAGAGAACAATTGCCTTTTTACGGAAGGTTAAAAATGTCCTAAAATAAAATTCCGTAAAAATTACCATTTTTCGTCTGAATGTCACAAGTTATGGAAAGCCTGGATACAAAAAGTCCACCTCAATCATGTCAATGGATTTAATTTACCCTCTGCCTGTTGAATCAAGTTCTTTAGGTAATTTCTAGTTGCCTTCAGCATAAAAAAAAGGTTAATTAAGGAGGTAATTATACAATTGTTCTGTTATTCTGTCACCCAGCGGAGTAAAACTTTGAAATTCATTGGCTATGAATAATTACATATAAATACGATATCTGTTTTAAGGTGGATAGTTCCTTTCATGGAGCCGTTAGTACCATTTGTCTAGACTTTGTACCGAAGCTCTTGATAGTTTATTTGCGACCCCACAGTAGGTCAGGAGGTCATCTCGATCTAAGTCAAGGGTCAAGAAAAAACCACTGTGTCATGTTGTGCATTTTATTGATAAAGCAGATTCCATGGGGATAAGTTGAGAGGAAGATATTATGTCAGTTCTTCATGGCATGTGGTGTGCTTTAATGAACTGACAGGCAATGTTATTTCTTTATTAGGCCAAATTTAATATATAATGTGTTTTACATATTGTAATCAATTAATTGTTTCTGCTCCAGTGATTTGATTGTCAGTGTATGGTTTCTTGAAGCTCTCATGTCTAAGTTACGAGACCGTTTATGGACTTGTAGCAATCTCTAATACATGGGGATTGTGCACTTACGAGAGCGGTATAGTGGATATGAGAGCTTCGAGAAACGATACCCTGGTTCTCCTAAAAGGCAAGTGTCCATTGTATGAAATGTTACAAAGTTGCTTAAAACTTTTGAAATTTGATCGTTTGAGAGTCTGTGAATGAGTGTCACAAAATTGTTTAATGTCGCTTGTATCTTGGTAAGTTCTTTGACTATCCATAGTCTCACAGGTTTACATAAATAAATGATATAACTTATATTTATTGGTATTGTATTTATATGAAAAGAGCCACTGAAACTCCCGAAATCTTGATTTCCTTAACTCTCTCCCTGCTGGATTAGGCACAGGCACTGCTCTTCAGCAGACAGAGGGTTAAACTGCTCTATGTGGATATTTTGAATACAAATATTTGGGTAATAACAAGATGTGACACAGAGTTACGGTAGTTCTTTGACCAAATGCTGATATATGTCTGTCTGTTTGTCTTTCTATCTGTCTGTCTGTCCAGCATCAAGGTTGAATTCTGTCATTGATATTCAAATGACATACAAGCTTCATGTAGGTCATGGCCACCTAAAATATGGTTTGAGAGCGCTAATCATGCCCACAGGAAGTTGTAATCATGCACGGTACCCTGGCAACCAAAGATGTGTTTGCGAGTCATGAATTGCCAATTCTGAAATTATACGCCCGTCAACAATTGATAAAGCTTCTCCATTGATGAATGAATACACCTGTTCTGGAACGGTCTGTCTGGAAGAGGAGGAGGGGGAAAACCATGTTAAGAGCCATCCCAGCATGCTCTATTCTACTGCTAGCGCCCCCTGGGGGTCGACCCACTAGGGTAATTAGGGGGTGATGCAGACAGTCCCATACCAAACACCCCTTTGACAGGTACGAATTACTTTCCTCGTAGGCGATACATTCCCCGTGTACACGGGAATTAATGTTTTGGAGGTTAATCTGATATGGATAGAGATTTTTGCTTCCAAGAGTAATAGACGGGTTATGCTAATTACATTATTTACGTGGAATTTTGGTTTGGGATTTTGATGTCAATTTTGTGACAGATACATGTATTGATGTCCATGGTTTCATGTCTTATGGACATCATGGACACGACAGAGCAGACATCAGATATTGAAATCAGATATTGTATATTAAAATTAATGTCATTATTTTTATATTAATTGGCATAGAACACCTTCCATGTTGAACGTCGCATCGTAAATGGGTGAAAGATTCCTGCAGCGACGTTAAACTCCATATTCCAGTGGTTTCAGTAGAATCGAAAGTAGGTGGCAGAGTAGCAAAAGTAAGACCTGCATAAATCATACTTTCATCTACAAAGTAGTATCAGCAAGATTGAAAGTAGACAGCAAAATTAGGGAAATACTCCGAAATAGATGGACAATTTTGCTGGTTGCTGGCACATATTGAAACCACTGATATTCACTCACTCACCATGTTTAACGATGATTGGTGGATGTTTTTATTGATGAACACTGTATATGCTCACCTATGTGTGAAAATTCCACAATCATGGCTCCGACGACAAAGATTGTCTGGGGATGGTTTTACACATAGGCAGACAAATGCATAGACTAAATTAGCAAGCCGTTTAGCTACATAGCAAGTAGTTTCAAGTTCCACAATAAGTTGGTGTAGAGCCATAACAATATTTTCAAGAACACATGTGCTGTATTTTAAAATATGAATGGGAAGGAAAAAAATGTATGAATGAAAACTCTGCTGTTTACCTACTAATGCTACAAGGCAGTTTCATTTCCGACAGGACAAGTGCTGCTAAAATGTAGTGTAAAGCCCTGGAAAGATTTCGAACACAAGTGCTGTATTTTATAATGTGAATGAGGATGGAAATACATGAATGAAAACTGCAAAAGGGTGTTTGAAGTCGTTGGGTTAGCTATTATTTCGGACACTTAGACTATCCATAGTCTCCGAGTGTGAAAGTAAATAGTTCAATAAATATAAAATATATTGATTGGTATTATATTTAAATAAAAGGAGTTGCTGAAATTCTTTACCCTCTTCTTCTCCGGTAGTCGAGACTTGTTTATCTGCTCTAGAACGAGACTTTGAATAGGAGTATTAGGTGAGAACAAGATGAGTGAGTGAATATGGAGTTTAATGTCGCTGCAGGAATCTTTCACCCATTTGCGACGATGAGAACGAGGTGTGACACAGTTATTCAGTCACTGCACTTAAGGATTTTTAGTTGTTATCCTTTTCAATATGGAATCGTCGCGAATGTGTGAAAGATTCCCACAGCGCTGATAAATACTCCATAATCACTCACTATATGGAGTTTGTCACAATCATCGCCGCTGTTTTGTGGCATCTCTGGGTTCCTCCAGCAGGTAGAACGTTAAACGGTTACAAATTGTTTTGGTCAAGACCGACGAGTCACATTTGGATTAACCCTCTCCCTGCTGGATTAGGCACAGCCACTGCTCTTTAGGCATATCTGGTTGCCTTCAGCATGGAGAGGGTTAAAGTGTTAAAACAAGTTCACCCAAGGTTGTCCGGTGATATGAAATTACGGATCGCCCGATGAGGTCACGTAAAGGTTGTCCCGAGATTGCGTCCCAAGTATGTTGTTACGCGTCCTCTATGTTATGACGCGTATGTTATGTCCTGTATGTTATCGCATGTAGCTACTTACATAACAACGACTGTCTGCGTACACCAGGTGAGGTGTCCGAGGACATTCACAACGCACGACGTAAACAAATCCCTGTGACATCGGTGGATGTGTCGTAAAATAAACGGCTAATCTTTAAAAGCTGCATCCTGCAGAAAAACTATGTTTTGACAAAGTTGACTGTCACTTTTCTGCATTGTGTCTGGGGTTTCATGACAAGTGCAGTTGTTGTTGTTACTTTAACGCGGAAACGGACGTAGATGTGTGGTCACTGGTTCATCCACTGACTCGTAATTTATGTGACGTCACTTGGAAAAATGAGATAAGAAAACATTGCATTTCCTTTTATTTTCATAGTTTTATTCATAAAGAAATGTTTTTTTCTTCTTTATTTTTGTTGTTTTCGTGTATGGGTCAAAGGTTCCCGCTGTGACGTAAAACAATAATTCACATTTCTTTTTCTTTTTCATTTTGTAAGTTTTAATGGGATTTGTGTGAGGTCACCGATTCGCCCACATTCTTCACGAGTACTGTTAGGACAGTTGGCGGATGTTTTTCTTATGGAAATTTTACTCTAAATACGCTGTACTAATACCTGTTCTGGTCGTACGACAATGGGCTGAATATAGTTTATCAAAGGGAGAGTTCTATCTCCATACGTCCAGCTGTGTCCGGTCTTCCTTACCATAATTTAGATTAGTTTCTTTAGGATTTGGTACTTTTCCTCTTTTTTTTAAACAAACTTTTATTCCCCCAGTTACAAAATGCTTATAATAAACAGTGATATGGTACATAAATATGGTTGGGAGTAACACGAAAATTGTCAAGAATATAATTATACATCAAACAATTATTTTAAGATGCATCTAATGATTTCTACTATTTACATATTTTACCTGTTTGAACTAAACACATTCTTGATATCAGTGCATTTAATTAATACTTTGCTGTAACATCTCGGGCGTGAGATATTTTCTTCCTGTTTTTTTCTCTCGCAGTAATCTTGTTTCTTGTCATTGTGGTTATGTGGAAGATAGTTTTTCTTGTCAAGAGGAATGAATATATTACCTACAGTACTAATTAAGTGTTCGTCCTTTTCCTCCTCCTCCTTGATGTAATGACGAAAACGTGTACTTTATTTAAACCAGCTCGCCAAGCTAACAGTACATTTCTAAGTACCCTGGGGTTGATATCGCTCAGTGGGACGATTTCTTTTGTCAACGCTGTGAGACCGAAAACGTTGACCACTACTGAGCCGAAAACGAACGTCATTAACCCTCTCCTTGCTGGAAGCAATTGGAGATGCCCTAAAGAATTGTACCTCCAGCAGGGAGAGGGTTAAAGAAGATTTCATCTGAAAAAGTGACAGCTGAATTTTGGTAATGGCTATCATGGGAATCTTGTCATGAATTCATTCTGTGTCACCGTGTCAACGATGTCTTTGATGTGTTGTTACCTCCACATGAGAGACGACTGGACCAGTGTACCATGTTTTCAGTCCGATGGACAGATATATTATAATCGCTGTCACGCTATGACCGAGACCCAACTCAAGGTCATCCCAGGTCAACTCGCCCTTTCATGATGAAGCAAAAATATAGAACTATGGCGGTCAATTCCTGTGATATATTTATATCATGATTATTATTATTATTATTATTATTATTAACTATATATATATGATATATAAATGGATGGCATGAATAAGTTATCATTTGTCAAATTGTGAATGTTTTTGAAAGTTTTTGAAAATGTATAATTTTTCTGGTTGTAATGTAGGCCAAGTTACAGTAAAAGAAAATGTCCATTTCAGGTAAAATTGTATTAATGGTGGTAATGAAAAACAATCATAACATGAATTCATACACATCTATAGATACACAAATAACATGAATTCATACACATCTATAGATACACAAATAACAT
>JAVCKZ010052055.1:0-17425 GCA_034780755.1 Lepetodrilus elevatus
TACTACTACTACTACTACTACTACTACTACTACTATTACTACTACTACTACTACTATTACTACTACTACTACTACTATTACTACTACTACTACTATTACTACTACTACTACTATTACTATTACTACTACTACTACTACTGCTACTACTACTACTACTATTACTACTACTACTACTACTGCTACTACTTCTACTATTACTACTACTACTACTGCTACTATTACTGCTACTACTATTATTACTACTACTACTATTACTACTACTACTATTACTACTACTGCTACTACTACTACTACTACTACTACTACTACTACTATTGCAGCATTGGTTGTATTCTTCATGTATAGTTCAATAGTAATCAGAGGTAATAACATTAACAGTATGTTCTGTTGTTCTGGCCACATTCACAGTATCCATGTCCTACCTCTTGTCCTCTCATCAAAAGGACACGTACTGTTACAAGAGTGAGACAAGGTACGTTCAAAAGTATTTCGGTCAAAGAAACTCCAGGACCCACTATAAGAGATTACAGACCTCGGGTAGCACGGAGTGATACATTTCCTGAAATAGGAAGCTCGTCGATCCACAGCACAAACAAGACCTGTTGTTCATTATGCCATCAAAGATTGGTAATTCTTACGATGACGAGGTTAATTAAGAGAATTATTGTCATCGTCTGGGTGGTATTCATCGGTATTGATTTTGTACTTATATTATGCGATGGCATTCGATTGATTGTATTCCCTTCTGTGATGTAGTATGGACGGGATAGCGGTGTAGCCTGTGTAGGGCCCAATCCATCGGGAGGTCACGCTGCAGACGTCGAGGTCCGAGTTAATCATCTCGTGAAGTATTTTATCTAGGAACGTCGTTGGTGCTGGTTAGGTGAAGGATCAGACACACTTAAGAAGCGAAAGACTTGTGTAGTGAAAAAAACGCGTAATATGAAAATATGTGTTGTGTATGGTTGAAAGATCCTGTTATAACGTAAAACAATAATTTGCTCACTCACTGAAACTAGAAAATGTTGTGTTGGTTCAGAAATTAGAAATCGTGAAAATGACAATAAGATAACAATGATATTGTTTTCCAATATGTTATGTGATGATATTTTTTATGGTGAGGATATTTCATGTATCTGGTATGTTTTAGGTATAATATTCCCGCAGCGACTTAACAAGGCATTAAATTAATCAATCAAAACGTATATTGTTTAATGTGCATCACCAACATTGTAGGTATTTTATATGAATGAAATATTCCATTAGTGACATAAAGCATTAAATCAATCTTAAGGTGTGCATCAAATTTTTAATCTAATCATCTCATGAATAATTTATATACCGTATTCATGTTTTCTTTTTTTAATAGAATAATTATAATACTTCCACTTTTAAAAAGAAAATACATATATAAGATAAACTTACTGAAATGTATAGCTTGATCACATTGATCTATGATTACTTGTATTTTGAAAAACAAAAATACTGCTTGAAAATTAACCCTCTCCATGCTGAAGGCAACCGGAGATGCCTTGGAGCAGTATCTGCATAATCCAGCAAGGAGAAGGTTAAACTGAAGCTGCCCCTGGTCAATTCCAATGAGAAGTTGCGCTGCTGACCTTCGTATCTCGCCTCACCAGATAATCACTTAGTTAATCACCATACATATCAGTGATCAACATTTTCATTTACAAGCTGTGATGCATATTACTCCTGGCGGTTTATGTGGATGTATTACAATACTATCTCTAGTTACAGTAATCCATTATCAGTCACTCACTAGCTGCCGTAATCCCCACCTGAATAGCTTCGTCTCATTTTGTTATTATTGTAGTTCATTTGGAACCATTGGTTTATTTGATAGCTGGTTACGGTTAGGACAGCTGTTGGGGGGGGACTTTTCATTCATGGTCTTATTGGCACAGAGGGACTTGCGGCAGCTTGGGTTGCATATCCACAGGGAGTTGAAGTGAAATGATTGCATATTGATCCAGAGGTAATAATGCAGTGCTATGAGCATGGATTTGATGCCATATAAATCTACACTTTATTGTTATATTATAATTATATAAGAAATATCAGAATGGACAACGGAATATTTGGAGGAAAACATTCTGATAGTTCTTATATAATATTAATATAACAATAATGCGTGTATTTATATGGCATCAAATCCATGCTCATGGTGCTGCATTATTACCTCTGGATCAATATGCAATCATTTCACCTCAACTCCCTGGAGATATACAACACAAGCTGCCAGTTCAAGCACTAGAAGGTTTACATTCACCATTACATGCCATCCTACCAGGTACCCATTCACAGCTGGGTGGGCTGGAGCAGTGTGGATCTAAGTACTTTTCACATGGCTGCTTTGTTCATCAATCTCCGTACAAAATTTGAGTTGAGCACGAAATCATATCGGGTGCAGATTATGAAAACCAAACAGTAAGTGCCAATATGATGACATTGATACTGTACAGCCATATATTCAATTCGTTGTAAACCATCACAGAGTGAGAAATTAATGTTGCATGTTTCTTGAAGACAAGTGCATATATCTGGGGACAGGTGTGTAAACGGTTCCGCTACATTTTAACACATTGTTTACCATCACAGAGTGTGAAATTAATGTTGCATGGTTCTTGAAGACAAGTGTGTAAGCAGTTCCGCTACATCTTAACACGTTGTTTACCATCACAGAGTGTGAAATGAATGTCACATATATCTGGAGACAGGTGTGCAAGCGGTTCCGCCAGGGTTCCGCCACATATTCCACCACCTCAGGACCCATGTCTCCACCGCTTCCTCAGTTTGCTGTAGGAATGATTACTTGTTGATGAGATTAATTCTCCCGGCTCCCGGTCCGTAACAGGGCCGGGGCAGTATGCGCTGAAAGAGCCACAGGGGAACTGATTAGCTTGATTTACAGATGGCGGACATCGATAAGGGTGGACGGGAGACTGTATGTCCCCCAGCCAAGTCTGTAACCAGCTTTGCCTGAATATCTAGGTCGGCTTAACTTCTTCCAGTGCTGGTTTTTTTTTCACAGACAGGACATGATAAGGGTGAACTGGATACTGTAAATACACCTCCACCCACCCAGCACATACTTGGTGGCTTTACCTGAATATCTAGGTCAGCTTAACTTCTTCCAGTGTTTTTTTGGCAAACTGGAGACTGTATTTCCCCCCAATCCAGTCTGTATCAAGGATCGACTGCCTTGCCTCCAGTGGAATTTTTTTGTTTTCATGATGATCTGTGATGATGTTTATGAAAGGATTAACCCTCTCCCTGCTGAAGGCAACCGTTCATGCCCTAATGAGCAGTGCTTTTGCCTAATCCAGCAGGGAGGCTTAATCTACCTGTTGTGTGCTGGGTTTACATTGCCATCACGCCTTCAGTGTATATTCCGAGTCTCGTCTTGGGAAATTTCTTCTGTGATTCCTCCTGCGATTGTTCCTGCGACTCCTGGCTGTTGACTGTCTTCAGTCTGAGATAAGCAACAGAAATAGCCACGGATTTGTGCTTGGAAGATTTTTCAGAATTGCTTTCTGAATGGTGATACTAAATCAATCCATACTGTTTGCCTTCCAATTACATTCCAAAAATTATTCATGATCGTGTGGAAATTTTGTAATATATCTGAAGCAAATTTGCAGCGAAATGACCTTTTTATTCTGGCATGGTCTGTATTGTAATCATTTCACTGATGAGTTTCATGTTTGATGAGTTAGTCCATGTGTATTGTATTGTTAATTACATCATGTTTGGCATCTAATCAGTTAATGGATGCAAGTCTGGCTTTATGTATTGTATACCAGCCTGTGGTATTCTACAGATGTGTCTGGTAGTAAAGGTATTGAAGATCTTTGAGCACCTATACTTGCAGTCTCCAGTTCTTCCAGATCACAGACATTGATCTGATGTTGATGGTCACTTGAGTATCTAGTCATCAGGCATCACAAACCCTCATCAGCCATGTTGGTCATCAAGGTGGGGTCTAATGGAACTGGAGAGAGAGAGGGAAAGAGAGAAAGAGAGAGAGAGGGAAAGATATGGAGAGAAAGAGGGGGGAGAAAGAGTAGTAAGGGAAATATATGGATGGAGGGAAAGAAAGAAAGGAGATAATGAAATGGAAGAATAGAAAGTGAGGCAGAGAGAGTGGAGGGATAAATATGGAGGGAAAGAAAGGGATGTACAAAGACAAAGAAAGAAGAAAAGATAAGGCATTCACACTTCTCAGCTTGCCCGATACCTTGCCCAAAATGTCAAGTAGACTACAAGTTCAAACTGATAGAAGCGTTCCTTTGTTATTTGCCTCTGACATTTGGGAGCTTTAACCTTCTTCCAGGTACAGACACTCCAAGATGCTAAGACTATCGACCAGTGGCCGTGATTACTCCATCCGGGAGAAGGTTAATCTTTCACATTCTGCCAACATAACTTTCAGCTGGTCTTCTTTCATCGACAGTTTTCTAATGGATGTCGACATTTGGACGCTCGCCAGCACTGCCAGAGATAAACAAGCAGCATCCACATATCCTGTATTGATTTCTGTACAGCATAACCTTCCACTCGCAAAACTGTCAAAACTGCGGCCAGGCTACTTACTATTCTCACTTGCCAGCTTATTCCCACCAAGCTCAAGGCTGTGTTTCCATAATGCACCATTGTAAAGCCCCCGTAGGATGTGTCTGTGCATAGATATAATAAGTTGTCTGATGGTTTATTCAGAAAAGCTGTTTGTAGGTCAAAATATTCTCAATAGTGCAAATAGTTTGGATGTTTAAGGGATAACGGTCTACTGTTTGGAATTCCGACGGTATCAACCGTAAATTGATACCGTCTAAATTGAATTGAACACCGCAACACGTAACCTAGTTATGCCTAATTTAGTTCCTCACTAGAAAATACTATACCAGTGCCAATATTCAATTTCCAAAGATGATGAATACGGTTAGTTGATGTATGATCAAGTGTGGTCATATGGGTGGCCATTCAGTCAGGTTTAGTGGCCCAAATGGAAAATAGGATATCAATATTCAATGTCCGTTGAATACGTTTCGTTCAGAAAAGACTGATCAAGTTCCAGATGACATTTTAAATCGTTTAATGCTACAGTATTTCATTATCCGCTTCAGAGACCGTTCCTTGAGTAGCTAGCAGGATAATGTTCTGAATAACGGCTTGTTTTATATGGAAGTATCTCCTGCTTCTTGATATTAGATGTCTGAGTTTGTCCGGAAACTATGAAAGTCCTCGTGACCAAGTGCAGGCCTAACTTCCGCCTCCATTTATTTAACCCTTTCCATGCTGGAGGCAAGCACAGATGTCCTAAAGGGCTGTGCACGTGCCTCATCCAGCAGGGAGAGGGATGTTGTTACAGGTTTTCTAAATTAATTGACATTGGTACCGTAGAAACTATTCACTTTTTGGGTTAATGTTGTTACATGTTTTCTAATGCATTGACATGAGTACTGTAGAAAGTATTCACTCTTTATTGCAAATTTGGAATCTCAGAAAGAAAGGTATCGAGTCCTTCAAACTAAATTACATGTTAAAGCTTCTGGGAAATTTTCCAGGCATGCGATCCATTACCATTTAATATCCTGAAATTTGCTGATGTTAAATGTAAAAGCTCGCTAACCACGACCATTTAAAGGCATGAGTTGTGTGGTGGCTGGAATTATAAGTAGTTATTATCTATTTATGATTCCAGTGGAAGGTTGTTGTGTTGGGAAGAAATTATCCCTGGAGCATATAAAAGAAGGAAATTGACATGCATTGTGTGCTGGCTCGTCGCAATTGTATTACAGCAAGATGTCTCCAAGGAATTCATGAGTCGAGATCTCTGTACAGAGATGCTTAATATTTATTTTTATGCCTTCCAGTGTTCAACATTAAAATCAATATGTATTCGTTTACATGAGGTTCTATGAAACGAGGTACTTCAACTAAGCAGACTACCATAACAAAGATTAACAGAATGAATATTAATTTTAATAAAGGAGTCGTGATCTCTGCACTAAGGTTCTTAATATTTGTTTTTTTATGCCTTCAGCATTAAAATCAATATGTGTTCATTTGCATGAAGTTCTATGTAATGATTTACTTCATCTAAACAGACAGAATTAATATATTTATTTTATTTTCAACGGTATCAGATTCTGTGTACAGAGGTTTGCAGAGGAGGATTAGCTGTCTATTATTAGCTCTAAGTGCAATTTTTTGTTTGAGTTATCGTTTGTTGGGCTGGAATTGAGCACACATTAGAACAAATATCTAGGCAGCAATATTCATGGCGTATCTGCACTATCGCGGTATCGCGGTATCGGTACGGACAGACTGGCGTCAGATCAATGCAGTAATGCCAGAGGTCATCTACCGTAGTTGCAGGGATGTCACAATCTGATGTAAGGCATGATGGTGTGTCCAGAGCAACCAGTAATAACCTAGTGTCGTGTTTTTGCTCAAATGGAAGTGTACAGGCCTACGCACAAACAGAAGTGTACAAACTTAAGTGTAATGTTTTTTACTCAAATGGAAGTGTACAAGCCTAGTGTAATGTTTGTGCACAATCAGAAGTGTACAGAATTTGTGTAATGTTTTTGCACAAATGGAAGTGTACAGGCCTATGCACAAACAGAAGTGTACAAACTTAAGTGTAATGTTTTTGCTCAAATGGAAGTGTACAGGCCTACGCACAAACAGAAGTGTACAAACTTAGTATAATGTCTTTGCACAAATGGAAGTGCACAAACAGAAGTGTACAAGAGTAGTGTAATGTATTTGCACAAACAGAAGTACACAAGTGACAAGACAGATGATGAACAAGGTATCCACTGGGAACTACACCTAATACTGTATTTCTCTATTGCCTATAATCTCCTGCTTATAACAGATAGTCCCATCTCACAATATATCATTGCTTTTAAAGTATTCTCTAAATTGTCCGAACCAATTCTTTTTTAATCCAACAAATAAAAGCAATTGAAGAGGTCTGCCAACACGAAATTAGAAACATTAGCACTGCCAAGATTTACTGCGTACCAATCATTCCTTTGAAACCAGATCATCCCAATCGCGTTGACAGATCGGAACACTGACGGAAGATGTCCCAGAAGAGAGGCCTTTATTGACGTTCCTGGAGGGAACAGAGCCAGTATTGTCAATCACGGACCCAGTTTATTCAGAAGCCGGTGTTACATCAATCAGAACTTATTGATGTTGTGCAATTACCTAAGCCACGCATTGATTTCAGAGCCTGCATGTTGTGAGGGATCTACTGAAGAAATGCTTACGTTAATTCATTATGTATAGGGTTTGAAAAGTTATGTGGGTGTTGTTTCGATCATATCCTTGCAGTTGGAACTATGCATGTTGTGAGAGATCTACTGAAGAAATGCTTACGTTAATTCATTATGTATGTGGTTTGAAAAGTTATGTGGGTGTTGTTTCTATCATATCCGTTGTGAGGGATCTACTGAAGAAATGGTTACGTTAATTCATTATGTATATGGTTTGAAAAGTTATGTGGGTGTTGTTTCGATCATATCCTTGCAGTTGGAGCTGTGCATGTTGTGAAGGATCTACTAAAGAAATGCTTACGTTAATTCATTATGTATGTGGTTTGAAAAGTTATGTGGATGTGGTTATGATCATATCCTTGAGGATATACTGAAACAAAATGGTTATGTTAAGAGTTGAAGTGCTTTGTTTCAATTTATTGTAATTTTCCACTGACAAGACCGTGAACCTTTGTGTCCTCTCAGTATCCTTGAACTGAAAACTTGGCCATTTTTTAGCATGGGTTTGATGCGGTTATAATGAGGAATGAGTTCAAGGATACTGATTGTTGTATTTTAAGTATGTTGAATAATTTATTATATCCATACATGAGAAACAGCTTCTTGTATACATCGTATGAAGTCAATTCTTGCTTATTCTGTTTGTTGCCATTTATGACTTTATATTAGTCCCTTTGTATTCATGTAAATTTCAAACAGAGCTCAATGAATAGTTTTTCCATTCCAATAAACTAATCTAGCCATCTTTGACCAAACACATTCATAAAACATTGTTTTACATTATCATTCCACTCTGCCAAATACAAGAACATTGATTTCCAATTCATAGCAGGTGTACGGTGCATTGAATGATAGCTGATCCATGATTTCAGGTTGGTTGTAAAATGTCCCAGGTTGATAGTATCAGTGCATTAAATTAGCGTAGTCATTCAGTGACATGCCAGACATGTTGCCAGAGGAGGGTGGTATTCCTACAAGCATTGCACTTTCTGGAATTGAACATAATCTGGCAGCATGCACCCTCTCCATGCTGAAAGCAACCGGAAATGCCCTAAAGAGCAAATACTGTGCCTAATCCAACAGGGAGAAGGTTAATGAATTGTACAGTCACACACAGGTACTTGCTGTCTGTAGAGGAGACAGGAATACAGGTGAACTGGAAACACGGTCCGTTTCCCCGACAGAAGTTTGCGTACAAGCGCCGACGGTTTATGGATTTAATCTGCAGTCTCTGTACACCGCCAGCAGAGAAGGGATGCTGTTTTTGAGAGCTGTGCCTTCATTCCGAGGGACGTTATTGATTTCTCGCCACGATCTACTTGTCAACGCACGCTCTAAGTCTTCGCTTGAAGATTCGTCATTATAACCGCGTCAAACCCATGCTAAAAAATGGCCAAGTTTTCAGTTCAAGGATACTGAGAGGACTTAATAATTCAACAGCCTGTCCACTGGCACAGGTAGAATCAGGAAGTAGTCCTCGACTCGTACAACAGGCACGGTTTCGACAAGAAATTCTGAATGGAGAATACGTAAGAGGTAGGACCTCAAGACAGAGTGTTGGAAATCAGTATCGAAAGAATTTCCGTTCAATGTCGGTAGTGATGAAAATATTATACCAAAGGATAGAATTTGACTTTGTTGCAAAATCTTGTCCTGGACAAAGTGTCTGGTGACCCAGGAGAATTTTTACTACCCAGTATTTGAAAGAAGTGTGCACTGTCGGTATTGAACCGCCATGCCATGGCAACAAGTGCAGGCTGCAAGTGACATTGAGGGTCGTCAGCACGGCAACTTCCTGTAGCTACCGTCACTTCCTGTCTCGTCTTGGAACAATCCATTCGCAAGGTTTTGAATGTCCATGTCTGTGGCTAGGTCGACTTGGTTCTCGCTTCATCTCTTGTTCCCTTTGAGCACAGAAGGTAGGCCGATTGTTTGAGTTCATCCCACCATGTTCTAGTGGCTTAGATTCATTCTGTGTTAGTGTCATGGCTGAATGCGGAGTATGTTACATGTGTGCGCAGGATTGGATGTTTTATTAAAGCGAAAGGTTATGAAGAATGTTCGTTCACCTATGGGTGAAAGATTCCCGCCGTGACGTAAAACAATAATTCACTTACTATGAAGAATGTCTTTGGAAATCCCTCAAGCAAATTAATATAGTCATCTGGTATGGTATATTGATCGTCCTTACATAGGAAATGACTGTATACTATTCTCTGTTGTGATGTGATTGCTTTGGGTCAATTTGTCTTAATTTTTCCATTGGTATATTCTGACAGAACGTTGAAGGATTCGGTAACCTTTTTAATTGGTTGTCATTTCTATTTCGATACTAAGTTCTAAAATGCATTAATACATATCTACAGATTACTGCTTTCAATGCATGGTAAAAAGACAGTATGTATACTGGTTACGGGCCTATTATTGCCTAAAATATAAACGTTTTCCTGGATATTGTTCTTAATATGTACATCAACTTCATTATACTTAATATGGCACATTTATAGCTATAGTATGACATTATGGTATATTCAAAGATATATGCGCCACCGGTTATAGCGCGAGCGATGTCAGAAAACAAGGTTATAATAGGCCTTTTCACAAACGCAGAAGCGCTACAGCGGGGGGGGGGGGGGGGTGATAATAGGTCCTGGGTGTTAATAGGCCCGTAACCAGTACAGAGTCCCTATGGTTGTGGATAAATAGGGGACTTTATTGACGTTTCCATGGCAATGGTGTACTCCCAAGGTGACAGTTTGTGATAGAATGTAGATGAGACAGGTCTATAGTGTGTTGAGCTGCTACAGTAGCCTACTAGCCCTTTCAAGTATCGTCTATGGTAGGATTACATTGTCTATGGTAGGATCATTTTACACAGCTTTTAGTATTGTTTATGTTATGGAAAATCAGCATAGCAAATGCTGCTTTTGTATATATCTGCTGTTGTGTATGTGTGTGTGTGTGTTGTATCCTCATGAAATAATGGTGCATTGTTATTAGTGTTAGTTTATTATGTGAGAAACAATTTGCTAATTATTTACATATAATGTTGCATATGTGCAAATTGTTGAATTGTTCGGATAATGGACAATTGGGTATTTTAACCCTCTTGATACTTGGGCAATCGGAGATGCCCTATACAGGCTATAGAGGTGTGGTAGTGTCTAGTCCAGTGGGGACGAGGGTTTCTTCAGGTGTTCTTAGTGATGAAGAATGATTCTGAGAATAGTTATATGTTAACAATACGTTTTTCAACCATATTATGTGCCCAATGTCATATTCCCTTATGCTCTGATTCATTTGAACACTAATAGTTCAAACACCTTATCAAAGGCTTTTTTTAGCCATACAAATATAAACATGCCCTGTTTGGGACGAATTGCTATTTTCTAATTATTTTCCAATTATATTTGAACACTTTCAGAATTTACATAGTGTGTGTTAGACCTATTCAATTATTAATCAATGAAAATGTACATTTAGTTAATCCTTTAATATACTAACACTGATACTTTTCATTTTTATATTTTTCTAATAATTCAAACATTAGTAAATATATAAGTTATAAATAAAAAATAAATTTAATTAATTAATTAATAATTAAAAGATTTAAATATCCTGAAATAATAGGAGCAATACAGTACAATGTGACTGTTTTACTCAGGCTCTTTTCTTTGTGTTTCAGGTTGATCTGTTTGTCTAGAGATGTCCACTGGGTCTTGGGACGAATCATCGAACCTGGTCCCAGATCTGTCATCGCCGACTGCATCCGACAAAAATGACGTCTTTGACCAAGCAGCTGCTGCTGGTGATGCCTCAACAAAGCCCGGTCTAGACAGTCCCAAAGCAAAAGAGAAACATTTCAAAGGTGGAAGTCCCTTCAAGAAAACTAAGGCAGCCAAAGGTCTTGGATTTCTGATCAGAGCATCTCAGGGTGCACACAAGCGTCATAAATCACCGAAGTCACCCTCCAAGTCACCTTCTAAAGAAATCCTAACAGAATTAGCAGAAGATGAAAAGGTCGATGAAGCAATCAAGTCAAAATCTGAACATTGGCAAGCTTTCCTTCAGATGCAGGATAGAATTAAAAGTAATGTACTGAAAACGCAATCGAGTTTAGGCGTATTGACTTCAGGACGGATCTCTCCTTCTGGGCGTATCTCCCCAGCAAAGCCTGAAAAGAGGAATTCGAAAGACGAATCTTCCGTGACTTGGACTCAGTTTGACAATTCCGAAGGTCTGTCGTGTGATGATGAGCCAGAACAACAAGAAGAATATGTAGAAGATTTGATGTCCACTGAGTTAAATGGCAATGAAAACGGGAACGATCTCTCGGCTCTGATAACCCAGCCAGGAAGAGACCTACCTCATCTTAAAATCACTCCGGTTCAGTCGCCCAGTCATTCACCACAACCTCCTCCTCACAATACCACCTGGTCCAGCATGGAGCAAGAGAACTTCACCGATATCTTGGAGTTTGAGAAGCCCGTGCCCAGTGTTCCTCATCCACCAACACCAGCAGAAGAGGACCTTTTAGGCTTGTCCTTTGGCGACGAAAACAATGCAAATACCCAAAGCCAGCCTCAAGTCTATGTAAACCAGGACCTCCTCGGTCTAGATGACTTTCTGTGTAACCCTGCAGCACCTCCTAAAGCTCCAATGACTACAGATACAGGCATGTCCGATTGGTTCTTGAGTTGTGGAACAAATCAGAGCAGTGCGCAGTCGTCGTTGTGTTCCAGTCCGCTCTCGTTTGACCAGGAGTTCCTCACAGAGCAGGATCAGTTGGTTCCAGATAGTAGTGCGGTGTCAGACCTGGCTCGGAGTCTTGTGGACGATTTCCTTCAGTGGGGAGTGGAACAGGTCAGCAAAGAACAGGACATAGCTGTCGCCAATAAGAATCCTTTCATGTCAGAGCCAATACTTCGACCAAAGATTCCTACCCCACATGTTCCTGATGCTTCTAAAAAGAAAGGTGTCTGTTTTGATCCGTTTGGAACTGTTCATGAAGAAGAAATAGATGGAATTTGGGGTTCTGTTGGAAATCGAAATAAGTCACACGCTCAAAAGAATCCCCTGAATGCTTTAGATCCATTCGGTGTTCCTGAGTCTCTCCAAAGTAATGCCCCAGAGGTCCCAAATATTGATAATGTGACATCTAGTGCATTTGGTGAGCAAAGTGGTCCTGATGAAAAAAGTTTGTTTGGTGATGCTAACATTACAGTGGAACCGAACTCAAAAGTGTCTGACCAGACTGTATCCTTTGGTGAACAAACTATGACTTTTGGAGAGCCTTCATTGGGTTTTGGAGAACCTTCAGCAACTTTTGGAGAGCCTTCAGTAACTTTTGGAGAGCCTTCATCAGCTTTTGGAGAACCTTCAGCAACTTTTGGAGAACCTTCAGCAACTTTTGGAGAGCCTTCATCAACTCTTGGAGATGTGTCATTAGCTTTTGGAGAGCCATCATCAACTCTTGGAGATGTGTCATTAGCTTTTGGAGAGCCTTCAGCAACTATTGGAGATGTGTCAGCAGCTTTTGGAGAGTCTTCGTCAGCTTTTGGAGAACCTTCATCAACTTTTGGAGAACCTTCATCAGCTTTTGGAGAGCCTTCATCAACTTTTGGAGAACCTTCATCAGCTTTTGGAGAGCCTTCATCAGCTTTTGGAGAGCCTTCATCAGCTTTCGGAGATGTGTCAGCAGCGTTTGGAGAGCCTTCTACAAACTTTGGAGAGTCAAATGAAGCATTCGCAGAACAAGATGCTGCTCAGTCAAGTGCATCTAAAAATCCGTTCATGATGGATACATCCAGTGACAATGTGACGTCTGAGCAGCCCAAACCTCAAGTGACATTCCAACAGCAAATGGACTTTGAAGATGACGGTTTCTTCGACAAGCAATCAGCAGCACCAGCTGCAGACATCTGGGGTGATGTGGGCACAGTGCAAGACAAACCTGCTGCTGACATCTGGGGTGATGCAGGCACTGTTCAAGAAGCACCTACTGCAGACATCTGGGGTGACGTGGCAACTGTACAGAAAGCAGCAAATCCATTTCAAGATGATCTCTTTACTCTTGATAGCATTCCCGCAGCGCCACAGGGTATGGATCAGCTTGACGCCAAGGCCAAGAACCCATTCCTCACTGCTAGCTTTGAAAACATAGCAGCACAAGCCAAGAAAGCAGATGATACTTTTGGTGTCGCAGATGCCACAGAGGGAGGGGCAGCTGACTTCCTGTTTGAATCAAGCTCGGCACCAGCTCAGGATGCTTCCCAATCAGAGCCAGTCTTCGATCCTTTCAAAACTATTGTCGATGGTGACCACCCAGATGATCTCGAAGTACCCGGGACAGGCCCAGTCTCCAACAACCCACAGTTGAACAACTCCACTTACGACAATTTGGACGCCGGCGAAGACGACGAGAAGGACACGTTCATGTTGGAAATCAAGTCGGCCGATCAGTCGCAGATGTCCTCCGGTCCACCGCCTGCGTTACCTCCGCCACCCAAGAGACCGAAATCTCCTCAGATGCCGACGAGAGAAAACCCTTTCGACCGCGATTCTCCTCCAGAGGAAAACTTTGCCAAGTTCCAGGTGGAAGACGAGTCTCCCAAGTCCAAGGAGCAGAGGGACATGCTTCAGTCCATGTCCACGGAGAGCAGCACCCCGGAGGAAGAGGAGAGCTTCATGCCCCTGGAAGACTACAACCCCAAGTTCAAGGGCGAGGGATGGAAGTTGATGCTGAGACAACCTACCAAGAAGAAGCTGGCAGGAAACAGGTTCTGGAAAACTGTATTCGTGCGGTTGAATATTCAGAGCGACGGCCTCTCACTGAAGATGTACAATGATGAAGAGGACAAGGAACCCATACAGGAACTCCCTCTCCAGCCTTGTTATTCCATATCAGATATGTCTCTACAGCAGTTCGATCAGTTCGGCAAGATCCACACAGTCAAAATCCAGTACATATTCTACCGCGAAAGAGTTGGAATACGACCGGAAAGGATCACTCCGTCTTTCGTGCGCAAACCCAAAGCAACCATGATACTAGATCATGCCCCTCAGGTGTCGGAACTGTTGAAGTTCGGGAGTCTCAGTAAGGACGATCTCAAGACGTTCGTGTGGGAGGTTGAAGATGCTTTCATGAAGTTGGAAGCGCGCAGGGAGAAGACGTTGTCCTACACTAAAGACGAGTGCCAGGGAGAGGTGTGGGACGAATACCGAGCGGTCCTCAACAAGGATGGACATATAGAAATGCAGGAGGCCAGAGTTAGGGTGTTCTTTCTTGCCTTTGTAACTGGCATGCCATCTTGTGAGATCGGTTTGAACGACAGGAGACGGAAGGGAAGGGAAGTAGTGGGCAGGTACGATATCATCCCTGTCAAGACGGAAGACTGGATTAGAATCGAAAACCCCGAGTTCCATTGCTCTGTCGACTTGGTAGAATATGAGAAAACGCACACTGTGAAGTTTCGTCCATTGGACGCTTGCCAGTTTGAGCTCTTACGATTCCGAGTACGACCGAAGGAAAATCGCGAACTACCGATGCAGATGACGGTCCAACAGGTTCTCAAAGGACACCATTTCGAGATCCGGTGTGATATGTTAGTGACTGGTTATCATGCCAACAGTAAAAAGCATGGGCAGTTTCCTTGTGAGGATGTGGAAATCCGCTTCCCGATTCCAGAGCCTTGGATTTACCTGTTTCGGTACGAGAAGAGATTCGGATACGGTTCCTTCAAAGCTGCAGCTCGGAAGCCCGGCAAGATCAAGGGTCTGGAGCGTCTGACCATGATGGCACAGGGCGCCCTCACTCCCACCATCATGGAGGCTTCCGTCGGAACGGCCAAGTACGAACACGTGTACAAGTCCGTCGTCTGGAGGATCAGTCGACTCCCTGAAAGAAATCACGGTAAGCACCACATATCTATGTAGATGTAGCTTGGTGGAATATAATATGTTGAAACTGGTCTCGGCCAAAAATCTATTATTTCAAAACTGATAGCTTTCGATATCTAAATTCTTAAAATATTATTATGTAGCTGCTGTGATACAAGATGCTCCTACTGGTTGCAGCCAGTGTAAGGTTACCTCTTTGGCTGTTGGTAGAGGGTTGGAATCATAATCCAGCAACTAAAGTAGGAATTCCGGGATTGGACGCTGTTGTTACTGAGGACTGTGTCGATCCTGGGATTCACTAACGAGTTGCTGGATTGTGAGTCAAATACTCTACCAACTGAGTCAAAGGAGTAACCATTCTGGCTGCGACCAGGTCCCGAGGTTACAAACCTATTTTAGTACAAATTTGTGCTCAACTCAGAGTTTTGTTCATAAAACATCATGTAAATTTTTAGTATGAAATCGTACTCAGAAAGTTTCGTAACCTCATGGCCAGTAGAAGCATTTTTTTTCACACCAGCTACATACTATATTTTTATAATTTAGGTATCGAAAGTTATCAGTTTTGAAATAATACTTTGGATCTTTTGGAAGATGTTTGAATAATTGGTTTCTGTGGAAGGGAAAATAAGTATTATCACTTTAGAACATACCATTATGTTATGCTATTTTAATAACAAAACCAACTTTATTAACCCTCTGGGTGAGATATCCCCACCGCAACGTTAAACATTCATTCATTCATTCATTCATTAATCCTCTCCCTGTTTGAGGCCACTGGAGATGTTCCACATACTTGACTGGGTTTAATCCAGTAGGGAGAGGGTTAAATGTGAGTAATCTAGGATTGGAGATACCTTTCATTAGTGTGCTGGCCTCGTGTAATCACCCCAATGGTGACATTCACCAACACACCTCCTTCAGCTAAGACAGTGAAATCTCCCACTACTGTAAAACAAAGTGGGAAAGTATCCTGTAGGTTACACATGATAGCATCGTACTTTCACAAAATCTACCATCTCAGACGAGTGATAGCAGTGTAGGCTTTAGAAGCCTTATTGTTCCATCAAGATCATTTTACTCTTAATTGTGTTATCTAGGTAGAGCAAGTATCTGCCCATTAATAAATAAACTAGCTACTTTCTTCATTTGAAATATAGTTCAGAGTTCACCTATGTTGAAGTGTGTTCCTATGTTTTTGTAGAATTAACCCACACATTTGTGAAAACTTCCCAGAGATGTAAAACCCAAATTTACTCACTCAATCACCCTACATTGTGTGTTTGTTTGTGTGTGTGTGTGTGTGTGTGTGTGTGTGTGTGTGCATGCACGTGTGTGTGTGTGTGTGTGTGTGTGTACGTGCGTGCGTGCGTGAACATATTTTATGCAAACACTGGTCACTAACCATTACCGTACATAGTTTCTGTATGACAGACCTGACAATGACATCTTTTAGTGGATATTGGTGTTAGGTCTGTAATATTGACGTATCTCCAAGCCTGTGTTCCCCAAGCCTGTGTTCCTCGCCCATATTCCCCAAGCCTGTATTCCCAGCCTGTAAATCCATAGGCCCGTGTTCCAAGCCTTTGCTATCAGAAGTGCATCTATCTCACAGAAATCAATACTGAATCCAGACAGACATTGAGAGCTTGTGCTGAATACGCTTCTAGTTCTGTGTTCTGCAGTAGCTCAGGTTACATCACACATAGAGTGTGTGTAGCGCCACACTGGGGGCATTAGTGTAGTGCATTTGGTCGTGTTTCCGGTAATTCTATGATTTGCTGCCAATGCATTGCCACATTACCATCTGGATTTCGAAATGTTGCTTTCACTTTCGCTAAAAATAAATGTGTAAGCTATATAGTCTAATAAAGCTTGCAATTTGTTATCAGCTATTAATAATAATAATAATAATAATAATAATAATAATATAATCTATTTTATAGTGCCGAATTCCAGCTAGGCTGCTCACAGGCATTTAACATGATCCCTGTCTAGGGAGCGGTTCGCTGTAAATATACAATCACCTAGACAAGGTCTATAGATACAGAATTGTAGATGATAATGGACATAAATTAAGGAATGGTTTAACATGTTACTTGTTCAGGCCCCCCAACCGATTGACTATCAGATTAGAAATAGCGACGATATGAAGCAAACGTCTCATTTACCGGAAACTATGCACAATTATAGGAAATTATGTCTCGCTATGTGAA
>JAVCKZ010052066.1:0-17424 GCA_034780755.1 Lepetodrilus elevatus
CTCGCGTAACATGTATATCATCTTCCGAGACTTTCATGGACTTGACCAGCTGTTTTAATATGTATCTCTTCTTCCGTATGATTTGGAAATATTTTCCTCGATGACATTCTGATAGAGTGATATGCTAATGTTAAGCAGTGTTTTATGTTACGTGACTTTCAAGACCTTGTAAAGCCTGTGCGGGTCGTGGCGGTCGACAACAGTTTTATACTCCCGCCACGATTTATTTGTCCACCTCTGACGCGGGGGGGTATATAGGATTTTATCCAGATCACGTGAACCAATCAGATCAAGCAATTTGACATGGAGGCAAGATAATGTGTGTTGCTATGCCTGATACTTGTGACATTGTGTGTATTCAGATTCCCAGGCTTAGATCATGTCGGAGATAAATACTGTTCGAATGTCGTAGATAAATACTGTTCGAATGAAAGCAATATTTTAACAAAGCCAAATATATTCACTGTTCCCCCAACTTGAAATTGATCTGTATCTGCATTCAGGTGCCTTGGTACTTCAAATGCGAGTACATGTGCACTTAAATCCCCTCCAAACTGGGTAGATCACAACTGCTTCATGCATCTCTGGTTGACGTCATCAAGAATTTCTACATACAACTTTCTCATTTCAAGCGATTTTCTGTAGATGTTTCTTTGGCAATATGCAATTCATCATTGGATTCTTTCACACACAAAAAACTACAAAACAAGACATTTTTTTTAATGTATTTATCTGAAGGAGTTCAACCCATAACAATGTTGATAACAAAGTACCTATCTGAGGCACCTGAAAGTAGAAAAACCTTGGCTAGAACAGACTCATCTACAGGACTAGCAACGCAAGGCCTTTTAAAGGTATACAATCACATATTTCGATGATCACTGATGTGTGGGACACACTTGTAAGTTAAAATGTGAAACAATAGTAGAATTGATAATAATAAATAGTTGAACCTGCATTTGCAGGATTCGGAAAAAAATCACAATAAATAATAGTTTCCATATAATTTCTGGCTTACTCGCTTGCTCGCCAAAAATAATGAACCAAGATACGAAAATATTCATAAGTAGCGAGAAACTAAGAATAAGTAGCTGGTTTAGAAACAATAAGTAGCACTTGTTTAGAAAAAGTAAACGTTCAACTTCTACCATAAATATTTGACCATTAAGTAGGTCAACTAGCTGCGACTGTATACCTTTAAGTGTTGGAACTGGCCGCTGTAGGATTAGCAACACAAGGCCTTGTTAGTGCTTGCATTGTTGAGCAAATATCTCCCATATACTCTATCAATGTATCACATGTTGCAACAATGCACTGACAGGTAGGTATATGTTTCCTGGAAGGTTCGCGTGGTAGTACATCTAGGGAAGCAATTAAAAATAAATGTGCACAATATTCTCTTTTCTAACTGCGAGATATATATGCATCTTTTCCCATGCCTATAATATACTACGGTACATCAAAAGCATCGATTCCAAACTTTATGTTGTTTGCTGCTAGTGGTATGATTGTACTCCTAAAAAAAAGCAAATCATTTATAGATTATTTTTTATAGATTTAGAATAGATTAATTTGTTTATATCTTTATGGTTTTCACTTATAATCATGTAGTTTTTATAAACATTCGGGAGGAAATATCCGACACTTGTATTGTAAAGAAACCACTAGCATAAGAGGAAAATAAATATGTGTGGCAAATGAACATTATCAATGAACACAAATTTAATGTCAAATGACAAGAGTGGTGTTTACCTTCAGTTTAAAGGCACAATGTCCAAAGGTTGACCTGAACCCAGATTGCTACAGAACAAATATTATTTGTTGCCATCACTGGTTCGTGTTCGTGTATGATCTAGCAATAGTAATATATGTATATGTAATGGCAGGCAAGACGGCCACTAAAAATCTGGTTTATTCTCAGGGTATTGTTTCTCGAACAGCTCATATTTACTACGAGACCATTAGGACTCTCGTAGTTATCTCCAATACATGGGCATTGTGTACTTGCGAGGGTGCTATATATATGGTCTCATAGTGGATATATGAGAGCTTTGAGAAATGATACCCAGGTCGTCAATATGACTTCGTGAGAAAATTTGATGTTTCGTCCGATTAACAGGATGATGAAGTATGGTAATCTCTATTAAAATCCATCCTTTTGGCATGGTAATTTTCACACCGGTTTTCTGATAAACTCTCTCCCTGCTGAAGGCAACCAGAGATGCCCTAATGAGCAATGATTTTGCTTAATTCAGCAGGGAGAGGGTTAAATGTCCATTCTAATTCTGTCATTTTGGCAAACCAAAAGTATCTTGCAATAAAATAGAACAACATAACTAGGATATTCTTTCATAAAATATTGAATTCTGGTTAAACTGCAGAAACTTGAATATTATTCTGATTTCAAAAATTCCTATTTAACCATGTCCTAGTATAAGTCATGACTATATTTGTTTATTCCAACCACCATTTATTATATTATTAAATGAGATTTATTTGTATACCCTAAATGAAGCTGGATATTGTCATTTTAATTACAAGCAAATAATTCATCGTTTAAATAGTACATGGAATCAACTTATGATGAAAGTAGCAACAATAATATTAGTGCAGGCAAACAACTGGGTAAGTAACATTGAACAGTTACTATCAGTAACACTTGAATACATGGTAGTTACTTCAGTTTTCGAATTTAGAGGGGTTTGGGGGTCATTTAAAAATCTTCAATGCTAAAGGTATCTGAGTGACCCCTGCAAATTACAGATTTGACCTCCATTAACATTGGGCCTATGGAGAATGACCCCCTTTCTTAATTTCGAACACTGTATCAGTAACACTTGAATAGTTACTTATCAGTAACTCAAAAAGGGAAACATCTCAGTTACAGGTCTCTTGGACTCAGTAACTTAAAAACTAAAATATTAAATGCATTTAACAATAAAATGCAGTTTAAATAAACAGATAAAACATGACAGGGTTTTGAAATCGCGGTTCGTTGATGCAAATATAGAAACATATACAGAGATCTTCATTCCTTGAATGAACGTCCCAAGTCAATACTGGTAACCACGAGACCATGGCGAAAAATTACCTAAAAGATATTACTTAATCAGATGGTCTACTTGATATCTACTAGCTTACGAATGATTGATTGTCGCGAATAGGTGAAAGATTCCCACAGCGACATTAAACTCCATACTCGCTCACTCACTGAATGATTAATTGAATTAGTGCTTTAAGTCACAACAGGAAACTTTCACCCAAACACAACGACTTCTGAATGAATTCCAAAGTGCACGAGTTTCAGTGAGAGTAAATAACAATTTTATTTTTAAAGAACAATCATGACTTACTGACAACCACTGCTCTGCAAGGCATCTCTCGTTGCCACCAGCAGGTCAAAGGTTAATAGATAATAATAGACGTTATCCATGTGTAAACTGTAATCTAAGTGTGAGCTGTGAATCGCCAATCGGAGGAATCGACTTGAAATGTCCTATTGCACTGAGTCAGCAGAGTGATCAATGGACAGAAGTGAATCGACTGCACTGGAAATACTATGTACATGATGTGATGCTACGACAGCCTCAAACACACTGGCACGATAAGTTGGGGTTATAATTATCCATCTGAGCTGACTGGCTTATCTACAACATGAAATGACCCTATGATATACTAGTATCGCCGAGTACTGTGTAGTTCATCTTGGCTATGAAACATGATCACAAGTTTCCTGGACATGATATGTATCGTTATTCCAGTAAATAGGGTATTCTGAAAATCTGGTGTAAACTGAACAAAGAAAATACAGCTACATGTACATGTATATCTTAAGAAGCACAAAGTCTGTGTGGAAGATGTCAAAACAGAAAAATACCATACAGTGCAAATGGTATGATACAAAAAAAAATTATTCATCCAGAGAAAACTGCAAGATATAGTCAAGATAGTCAACAGTATGGACAGGAAAAATATAGTATATTCTTTCTAAAATTTCAAAATGTTAATCAAATCAATTATCACCCATACCTCCCCCCCCAAAAAAAAAAATTAAAATAATAAATTAAAAAAATTAAAAACCATGATTTTGCAACTCTATAAATGAACTTCTAAGTATTAATGTATCAAAGATAACCAGTAAACTATTATTATATTAGTCAGAAATAGTTAAAACAGCAGTATAATTATTTACTATTATTGAGGGGAAAAAGCACATTCCCATAACCATAACCTTTCAGTGGCCTGCATCCCAAAGAAAGTGTAGTCCTTCTGTTATCTTTCAGTAACATTAGTGCTAAAATTGCTTTGCTAAATGGACCCCAGTTGAAACTAACTGATTATACTATTTGAATGCAGCAATAAATATAGAGACTGGAAATTAAACTGTCGTTTTAATTTAAATGAAACAAACAATTATTTTCTTTTACAAATTTACATAGTTCACACTCTGACAAACAAGCAAATGTTTCCACCTGCACTAATCAACTATAAATACATTTATTCTCGATCTGTACGCACACACAATGATATGTGAAAGATTCTAGTTTCATTTGGCAATTCTGGATAAAATAACATCAAGGCCCATGGGTATCAGACAAGGTAGCATCTTACCTGGCAGCAAGTCAATGTCTCCTTATTTAACTTCCAGTACTACTGGGAATACAAACACAACCTTACTTCCTATACCATCTTCATCAACAAATCATGTTGAACGTTATCATGAAGTAAGTGGATATGTGCGATATCCCTCACAACTATAAACAGCTATACGACAGTTTCACTTCTCTTCATACAGACGAAACAAAAATAGGCTATTGAAGAACTTTTGTCATATTCTAGAGACCCAAACTCACTTTTAGGCCATGTCTCTCGCCCTGCGAAAGCTGTTCTGAAGAGATCGCGATAATGTGTATTCTAAAAATAGTCCAAACATAAACCAATTCTATTGTGCTTGGGAATACCGTAATACGACGTAACTTGTTTTATCACACGTCGACAAAACAAATACAAATCGTAGCTCTCCAATTGGTTCAATTTCACATGCGAAAACTATTCATCCTGACCTGAAGTGCATTCAATCAGCACAGGGCTGAGTAAGCCGCTTAGCTAAACTGGTGTCTTTGAACGCACCCTTGGTAGGTAAAAACAAAAGTAGCGGCCCTATTTGTCGGTGACGGATGTAAAGAGACCGTGGTGTGTTAGAATATGACCAGAGCGGTCTGGCGAGACTTGGTCCACTTCAGTGGGCCTGGATAGTTCATGCTTTCCCCGTTTGCCAGGGGAAGAAAACACAGGGTTCTATAGAACAGGGTTAACAACGTCATCGCGGCTGCACAGTGGGCCAAGGTAGTACCCTGAAAATAATGCCATAGTACTGCAGTGCCCTCTACTGACAGAGGTCGATGAACCGGCGACGTTGTTCCCCGGCAACTTGTAGTATTGTCTATTTATTGTCTTCTTGTCATCTCCGCACCCTGAAAGATACAATGCCATAAATCAGGAATGCTATGTCATAAGGAATGCAGTGTCATTATTCAGGAATAGAATGAAAATAAATTGTCATAATTCTTGAAAATACTGAACAACAGAAATCAGTTGAGAAAGAATTGGGAATATCTATTGATTAGATTTCAGACAGTCGAGACAGATTAAGAAAAATGAAATCTTGTATAAGAGTTCTGATGTAAGTATAGGTCATGTTTTAGATAGTAAGGAGTGAATCGAAAGGGCTCATTAATATCGAACAAGTAGAGTTAATGAGTAGCCATTGAAGTAATGGAAAACTTACCAGAAAAAGCGATAGAAGAAATCTTATCAAGATAGACGAAGCATTGAACAAGCACACCATTATACGTCAAGCAGGAATAGTTAGGCATGATCACCGACACACCTCATGCAGGAATATACCAACTCATTCCAGAAACAGCACCTTTACACTGTTCAGAATTCTTCATGCTTCAGCCCCTCCCCCCACCCACCCCTCTCTCCCTACCACCCACCCACACCTCTCTCCCTACCACCCACCCTCCTACTCCCACAAAGAAACTTGACATCAGAAATTGCAACACATTAATATGACTACAATCTCCATTCTGGACAAGAGCAACTGAAAATATACTTGATTCTGTATCATTCACCATATATCACCTTCACAAATCATAGAATCTACAATATCATACACATGTCATACACTTGAAGATGCTATGTTTTATGAAACTTAAAGCGACTCGTACACCAAAATCAAAGTTATAGAGCTGATGATCCTGTACCAAGTTTTGATGGGTTTGCATGGAATTTCATGCCTGAAAGTTTGTATTCTTGCTAATATTGCTCTATCTATTATATATGACCAATAATACAAATGGGCATAGGTGAAATATCCAAAGTGTACGAGTCCTTTTAATTTATGGAGGGACGCAGAATTTATATTTTCAGTCACTCGTCCATGTACAATGATGCAGTTTCTGGTCATTTGAATGTTTTACGTTTGTGATGTCAGTTTTCATTGTGGGTGTTACGTAAGGCACTTGTTTGGAATAGTTTGCCAAGCATCTAGTACTGTGTTGGTGGACTACTGTTTAATACAACAACCCAATAAGGCAAATTAAACATTATGGAGGCAAGGGTATATATTGACAAAACATATGAAAAATAATACACAAAATGTGCAAAGTAAAAATAATAGGTCTCCAATATTAGATAGAATTGTGCATAAGATGTTTCATGATTATACAGAGATATCTCACATAGATTAGTGCCATTAAAACTGTGCATTAAATGTCATTCACTGTGAAAAATAATGCTTATTTAAAATTAAAACAATTATAGTGTACAATCTATTATATGAATATCTATCTCGGTTCCATCAAAACACTGACAATTTGCTTACTTCTCTTTCTATGAATGCAAACTGTCATCAATCAGCTTACAAGATTAGAAAATCTGCCGGATACTAGCATTTTTTACACAAGGTCAAAATGATTCCACATACCGTAGTTTCCTGATACAGTGATACTCCACAAGTATGAAAATAGTGCTTTACACCACAGTGGGATTTTTTCACCCATATGCGACGATTACTAAGATTACTACCATCAACTTCACGTCAATTCTAAGGGGGAATCTGTATTTGTTTTTAGCATGAATATGGTTACACAGGCCGACTCAAAATTCTAAAGGAACAACTGCAAGTTTCCAAGGAATCAGATATTTAGTCCATGGATGTACTATGTCCTTGACCAATAATCTTGAGCCATCATGTGACATGTTAATATGACTCAGTGTATGAAAAGTACCAATGGAGAACTTATTGGAATCAATCGGAATGTCTGTACCTTTGGAGGTTTAATAACCGAAACATTATTCAAATAAGAACTGTACAGTTTATTTCAATTAAACATTTAAAAGGTGGTTCATTACATTTAATACATGTTCTTAAAAGTCCATAACAGCATCAATTTCAGTAACCAGTAACTGACTACGGTAATTTATATTATTCATAAAATGCATGATCTCAAAGTAGCATTATTCAAATCTTTATATATGATAAACATATTTGGTATCAGTCAGGTAAAATACATGTATACGCCTGTAAATGTTTCTTCAACCATTTAATATTATTATATGGGTATATATTTAGATCAATATTTCAAATTATTTAAATCTCAAATATTTTTTTTTGAGTGAGTGAGTGATGTCAATGGATGGAGGACATTCAAATGAATGAGCTAATTTAAGCATTTATTAGTATAGTGGAAATAAAGCCTATATTTTTTGTATGCATGTGAGAAATGTTGCAAAATATCGTTGCAATTTTTTAAAATAATAATAAAGAAAATCCCTGTAATGTTTGAACATATCAAGATTTAATTAATATATCTAGTAATTTGTACAGGGGATAAACTGTAATATAAAAAAAAAAAATTAGCAAATTCAATTAAAATTTAAATGGGTGGAGTGGGGTGTCAGGGTAGCACTGATCTGAAGGAGGGTCAGTCAAAAACTGGGACAATTTGGACACACAAAAAATACAATTGGGAGGTTCAATTTTGAATGTATGTAACAAGACTAAAGATGAATTTTCCAGAACATTACTTTGCCATCACTCATACACAATACTTGGCAGAGACCTGTAGGAACAGAAACAACAGCAAGTTATTCAGAAATATGTCAGCATAAACCGAACTGGTTTGTACGACAACACTACACACAACAAACAGTTACGTCTTCATAGGAATGAAGAAATCAGTGGAATCTCCTCTAATTTGACAAAAATATTAACATTTCAAATAGCCATTGTGAAGCATAGTTAGATAGAAGCAAAAGAAAAATCAGTTTGTGTCTGCACCGGTACCAAGGCATATATAGTATTAAACAAGAAACAACCAATAACAAAAATATGTCAATTGAAAAACAAGTGTAAATGAATGGTTTGGTAATGAAGACACTGACTGGATTCTAAATACATCACATGCACATTCATACCAACAACAAAATAGCTGTGTCTTGTTTCAGGAATATATTGTTATTACATGTATTGATGATGATGCCATTACCTCGTTAAGAGCATTTAGTTCTTCAAGCTACATCCTGACAATCTCCAACAGGTACACGTGTTCATCACGATAGGCTAAGTGTTCAAATTTACCACTGTAACTGAATTTCACAGCAAGTGTCAAAGTGCAGAGAAATTAAGGTTTTAATAAAAGAGCACACATAAGACACACTAAATTAGAATTCTAAGTTGATAATATTGCGAAAAATAGTGTAACTCTCATCTCCAAATTGAAATCCACATTCACAAACTCCACCGTCCCATTTCACAGGGCTCAACTTAGCAACTAATCTGGTCACCATGATGACTTAATTTTGCATTTGGTGACCAATATTTTTAAAAGATTTTACGTGTTTTTGGCTCTGCGGAAGCCATGGTTTTCTTAATAAAAGTTGTAACATTGAGGCCTGTTTCACAGAACGATCTCAGCACTACAAGAGTGGTAATTCCTATACAAGTGTAGTGGGGACGTACACTCTTGCAGCGCTTCAGTCATTCAGTGGAACAAGGGCCAGGGCACGCCTTCAAAAGCTCTCGTATCCGCCATGACCATAGCAGTATCGTGGTGATAACAGAAACAGATTCAAGAGCGCTATGCTCTCTTAGAGGATATGAGAGCTTCAATGAAGAGTGTCCAGAGCTTTACAAAGTAATTTTCGATTCCGAAAGCAATCGGTGGATTCGTGTCCTTTGGAAGTGAGATTCTACAAACGCAATGCTTTCTACGTGATGAGTAACACTGGAGTGTTAAGTACGTATGCACTGAAGTGTGTCCTACTCTAGCTAGTGTAAGTGGGGCACTAGAATAATCAGGCTAAAATCATCACATGGTAACTTACACGGCAGGAACATTTAATAAGTGATTCCTCCTGAAATTGTAATATGAACAGGTCCAAATAACAAAAACATAATCAGCAAGTGGTTCCAACTGATTAGCGTAATACTAAATTAGTCTCTAATGGTCAAAAGGACACATTACATACTACATATATTATGTAGAAGGCAGAGAAAACAGGGATACTGTACATAGAAAACAGGGATACTGTACAGAGAAAATAGTACTGTAGGGAAAATTACTGTGGCTGTACATATCATTAACAACATCATTCTAAATGATAATCTCGTGATGACAGTGAATAAAACCCAGTGATATTTATGTAAGTACTATTGGCAATGCATTACAATTACACATGATGGTAATCACAGCTGTTTATTGTACATAGAACAGATATCATATCGTAGATGAATCATATGATCAAATTTCTAATAACGCCAGAAGATACATCAATGTCAAATTATCTTTCATCTGAACTATCCGTACACCCACACCTTTGTCTGGCGAGTTAATTGTGTTAATTGCTCGTAGCATATTGAGCTGAATAACCAATGCTACCTACTAGCTATTCAACTACTATTAGTATAAGTACATGGAATAACAATTGTTTCTTCTCCATAATGTCCCATATTTTTGTCATATTTTTCATGTAGTTATGAAAGCATTAGTTTGGCTAGTAATACAGTTCCAACCTACAGCTGGAGTCTTCCCAACACACTACAGACAGCTGCAGTAATACGTGTATCATTTACATATTTCGGTCTTACTTTCTGCTGGTTATTATTTGATGGTACAAGACGATCAAGCAACAGACCGAGGTCACACAAAGACTAGAGACAGATGACATACAGAGAGACCTGGGGTGCGTTCAAGATGGAATACGTATTGCTACGCGTGCTGGCTGAACGGCTTCTGTAGCACTACATAGCAATACATATTGATACGTATTCTAGCTTGAACGCACCCCTGGATAAAGTCATGCAGTACAGAAAGGAAACGGAAGGCGATGATAGTGTTGGATGATCTGTCCAACGTAGATAGACAAGCACATTAGACGAGCAGTCACGGTGTACAGTCATAGCAGTACCATCACATGTACATCAGTGAACATTACATTGAACAGGGACAAATCCATCTGCATTTACAAGACGTAATTATTCGTGGATAAATATATCCCAAAATAATTCATATGATGTAATATGTTCAAAGGTTACTTCAGAAAGGCGAGAAACTATAATAAAATTGTTTCATAGTAAAAATGGAGATTATCGTGGTATTAGCAAAATTTAATCTTGTCGCGGATTAAAATTATTCAAAATGAAGATCTCCAAACTAATCAATTCAAATTAAAAGGACACTTTTAATAGCAGATAAGATGGACTTCTCCCGTGACTGGATATTAGTAAAGACGCTACTAGAGATGACGAGAACACTGCTAGCTGGGCACGTGGACATGCAGTGCCACCTAGTGGTGATGGCCATGGAGGCGATCGTTCACCTTGAGGGGCAGGAACTGGCTCCCGACTGACTGCTCTGGTTGGTGCCTATGCTGAGCGATGAGAAGCCGCTGTGACACGACTGTAGACTGCTCATGGAACCCCTGTGTCAGGAAACGGGTGGAAACGAGTTAAACGTGACATCTCGTGTGATTGACAGGATTGGGAATCGGGCATGGGGGTATCCCAAACTATGTCATAATTATTCATAGAGTTTCACCAAACTATGTCCTATATATTCAATCATAGAGATTCACTAAATGATGTCCTATATATTCATTCATAGAGATTCACTAAATGATGTTCTATATATTCATTCATAGACATTCACTAAATAATGTCCTATATATTCATTCATAGAGATTCGCCAAACTATTTCCTATATATTCATTCTTAGTGAGTGAATTATTGCTTTATGTCACAGCAGGAATCTTTCCCCCATATCATTCGTAGAGATTCACTAAATGATTTCCTATTCATTCATAAGAGACTTGTTAATTTTAAAACAGAAAATCTTTTAAAAGAAATACGAGTACCTGAAGGAGTTCCCCTCTTGCTGGGAGGACGTATTGAAAACTACAACTCGCAGCCTCAATGAAATTGAAATGCACTGAAACTCACAAGCCCAACAGCATCTACCGAGAACTGTCGCGTTGTAACCTGGGCCTACACTGAAGGTATTCGCACACTGGGGCAGTTTATGCGACGTGAGTGAATATGGAGTTTAACGTCGCTGCAGGAATCTTTCACCCATTTGCGATGATCGATGATCGATGCGACGTAAAATGCGGCATAAACTATGCAAGTGTGAAGACCTTCAGTATCTCTCAGACAGATGAATACAAAGCCGCTCACCTGAACACTTCTGAAGGTAGTAACTCAGTGTAGTACATGACCTTTGACTTGTGTGACGTAAGCGGGAAGTCAAAACTGGCTTTGGCGGAGTCGAAGTACTTCCACTGTAGTATATAGCTGCCAGACAAACTAGTCACATGGGTGCCCTGCAAACAGAAAACAGAATTCTAGAAAATATTCCCGATGGTAATGGTATGATAACAATATCAAGTTAAACAATGGATAATCTGCACTACTTCAGACAGGAAATGCAAATTCTGCGGCTTTTGACTGTAAGGCAGGTTCAACCTCAGAACATTTGGATCCGGCCTCGAGATTACGATTTTATGCTCAATAAAAAAGTTGTGTTCACAAATCTGAATATAACATTTTAGATCAAAAAGTTCAGGCTTGACAACAGACAATCATGATGTCAGCGGCAAACAAGTCTGTGGTCTTGGGCCCTCAAGCCACACCCAGGAAAAATACATCGACCCATGGTCAAATAAATTAGTTGATTTCTGCAACAAGAATGCCATGGCTGAATGTTTGGTAATTTCGGGGCCTGGTTATGATGATCAATTGTCAATGCTCTTGAGGCCTGTACACTGCTACTTTATGCAAGATATAGACAGACTTTCTCAGTGTTACACAGATAGACTTTCTCAGTGTGACACAGATGGACTTTCTCAGAACGACACAGATGGACTTTCTCAGTGTGACACAGATTGACTTTCTCAGCATGACAAAGATGGACTTTCTCAGTGTGACACAGATGGACTTTCTCAGTGTGACACAGATGGACTTTCTCAGTGTGACACAGATGGACTCTCTCAGTGTGACATAGACAGACAGCAGTATCTCACCTGTACACTGTCTCCGTCGCGACAGATGTGTGGTGGCTCCATGATGCTGACGTCGACGCCCACCACCACAGACTTGTCCATGTACTGGACAGACCCGATGCCGCCCGTGGCGCTGCTCACGTGGTGCTGGTGCACAGGATCCGCGGACCGCGACAACCGGCACCGGAACACTGTGAATGTCACATCGCCCTTCAGGATGTCAAAGTCCCACGTTATCACAGAGCCCTTCTGTGGCACCTGTATGAGAACCTGACAAACGGGACACAGACATCAGAATTACTCACTCACGCACCTTCAATTTTCAACACCTTCACCTAATTACATGTACAGAAATATGTCTCAACATCCTATAGGTTATGCACACACAGAATGTTTCCACTGCATTTTGACAGAATTTCTTAACAAGGCGATATGAGTTGAGTAGACTAGCGGGTTACCTCGTGTGGGTAGTCCTTGACGACATGGGAGGTGTGGTAGAGACTGTCGGTGGACAGCGGGAGTTCATCAGGAGACTTGTCCACCAAGTCCTCTTGATACAGAGACTTGGGCACCAGGCCTCCCTCGGGGACGTCGCACTGTAACAACAACAACCACCATTCACTGTCACGTGGCAGGTTATAGATTTAACATTTGAAGTTTTGAGGTGGCCCAGTATCAAATTTTAGATTTGAACACCTCTGTAAGGGTATTTCACCAGCATCTGTTGTACTGGGAAATATTTCCATTATGCACTTATGCAGAAAAAAAACAGTAATTTTGAATGATTAACGAAATTAAATACATTTAAAGATTTTAATTATGCACTTAAAAAGACAGTAAATTTGAATGATTAACAAAATAACATAAACATGGTGTTTAATCGCAGAACTATGAGAGTTTACTTTCTATATGTAAATAGAGCTATGACTCTGGTAGTGCTACTATCATTCTGTGGAACAGGGGGCCTAAAACCATTCACACTTCAAAGACAAAGCTGTAAAACACAGAATTATACTCACAAAGCAATCTCCTCCTAGGAAGTCGGGTATGTACTGCGAGTCAATAAACTCCACCAATCCACCGGTACTTTGGTAGTCGTTGCCGCCGTAGATCATGAACTTGTTGCGCGTGTTCTCATCGATGAAGGGGCTGACTAGTGTCCACAGCACAGGGAAGACGCGAGGGGCTCTCACGATCAGGAGGCGGCCCATGGTCTCGGGGTAGTTGGCCTCCACAATCTCGATGATGCGCAGCAGGGCGCGGATGCCGGGACGCCACACGTGTCGCATGCTGAGTCCGTCCAAGTCCACGATACACGTGCACGCGCTGGAAGACAGATTGATGGAAGTCAGAAGGCCCAGAGAAGCAGTGTGTCCAATTCATGGCAGCCACAGAAACCAGGAAACAAGTGATAATGGAGTTTGACGTCACTGTGGGAATCTTTCACCCATTTGTGACGATCCAATCCAAGAATAAAAATGTAATGACTTTTCGTTCTTCAAACCTAACAACATTTATTAACCACTATTGTACAAGCTCTTCACCAAAATCATGGTATGAAAACAGATCAATAAATGGATGCCTGTTTAACCTTCTCCCTGCAGAAAAATAGTGAGATTAAATCTTGAAGCAGCTAACTGTGGACATACCTGACTGGGTACCCTCGTTTTGATGTCGCCTTAGCAGCTCTCTTGAGACCTTCTTCATTAACAGATAATACCTGCAGCACAAGAACTCATCATTTAGAGACAAATATATTACACTGTAGTGTATGCAAGTAATATTCACAATAGTAAGATATATATAGTTATACAGCTCAATACACAATCTACACACTGCTAATTTAATTAAAGGCAAAATCTTCAATCCGGTCAAAGAAACAAAACCTGTCATGATATTTGAATCTGTTTTGCTTCTAAATCTGATTGCTAAATAAGAGTAATGATTTATTAATATTCAGATCACAGATGGGCAGTGCTAGAATCCATCCAGTACAGGAAATGTTTCAGCAGGACATAACGTTTTATAGCGTATTTAGTTTCCATTTATTGGAAAATCAGCTTCAAGTTGAGGTTAATATCAAAGTATTGACCACTGATCTCGGTAGAGAAAGTTCATCGTACATGTTTGAGAATGGCTTCCTCCCCGACTGACTTCATGAGACCTTTCACGTCCATCTGGCCCATCTTCAACACATACAGCGGACGCCCCTCTGGGAAGAAAAACAAATGTCATTTCATGGCATACAAATTCAATTAATAGAGCGAAGTCATATCAGCAATATTCACTGTGATACTAACTGCAAATTCAACCTCTGTAGTGAATGTCAATTACCTGTGGTGCATATATATCTACTGTGATGTATAGCAATTGGAATTTTGGAATTTTCCATTTACCAAATTGGTTGATTCTTAGTAGAGAGTGAGTGATTATGGAGTTTTTAACTTCACAGCAGGAATCTTTCACCCATTTGCATAGTTTTCTATCATAGGGATGGATGAAGTCCCATGAAGCAATCAGCAAAACACACAAGTAATTAACAACTTGACACTTATGGAAACATCAAAGAACAGCAGCAGATCTGCTTCACGGGACTACCGCATTTCGGTTGATCGGCCTCCAACCCCTCTGACCAAGACCAATAGAGCATCCGGCAGCATACCGACATCCGGCTACACATACAGCCACACACCTTTATCACAGTAGTGCCATCCACCGGGGTAGTAGTTCTTGAGGACCAGAGGGATCTCGTACGTGTCCAGCAGACGGTCAATGTTGTGCAGCTTCCTCCAGGCCAGGGAGTGAACCAGCATCTCCCTCGCCTTCTCCACGCTGAAGTCACGTGCACGCAGGAAGCGCAGAATGTGGGCATCTTTGGGAATCTGGATAAGATAGCGTTACAGATCTTAAAATATGTAGGAAGTTTATATGAGTTAATGGTAACAAAATATTTTTTAAATATTTTTATTGTTTTTGAAATTCGAGATTAGAGCAGCTTTCAAGATTATTTTACTTATATCACGATAATAATAATAATAATATAAGATGATTTTTTTAATTTACATTCCCCTATATTACATACTTCATTCTCAAATGGGCAACGGCATCATAAAACACTATGATGTCTTCTTGAAGAACATGGCTTTACTATAAATAACTTTCCAACATTTAGGTAACCATAGCTGTAGCCTTAGCCATAGACTACAAAGTTGCTAAGGTTGGAGTTAATGTTACCTTAAGAGTTATGTACAGAGGAGCCCAACACGCCTGTAAAGACTAACTGTCTATGTACACCTGGCAGGGAGAAGGCTAACACCATCACCCATAACACAGGTTGTGTCCTGTTGTACAGGATAGCCCATGTTTCCTAGCACCATAGATACCAAGTTGAGTACACAACAAGCCAGTAAAAACTATGTCTGTGTACACCTGGCAGGGAGAAGGCTAACACCATCACCCATAGTGCAGGTTGTGTCCTGTTGTACAGGATAGCCCATGTTTCCTAGCACCATAGATACCAAGTTGAGTACACAACAGTGCTACCTTGCCTTTCATACAGAAGAGTACCGTACATGTCTTATTTTTTCCCCCGAATTGGTGTAGTCACTTTCTAGGTTCATGTCTATCAAGCAGGCGCTGGTCAGAGAGACACTTCCTGAGCTACAGCGTTACCTTGCCCTTGTGAGTCTTCTGCAGCCACTGTCGGAGAGTGATGAGCTGACTCTCCTCCACTGGGGTCAGGGAGCCCAGGAAGCGCTGGATGTAGTCGTCGTCCAACTTCCCTCTCGGCTCTCTCGGCTCCATGGGCGCCAGACTGAACTCATCCACTGGAACACACACACGCATTGTTGACAGTATAGCATAGAGAGGCCAGAGTGGACAAAACCCATTAGAATAGGCATAGAGGAGGGTCCAGTTGTACACAGCTCTTTTAGGCTATAATAGTTGTAGCAGGGTTAGAACTTAACTTGAAAATGTACTTGTCCGAATAACAGTTTAATTAATAAAACATTAAATTTCTACTAGCCCATAGGATACCTTTAACATTAGGAGAAATGGATTGGGCTGCTTGGTGAGCAAGAACTTCTAACCCTGATGTAGGGACTTACAACTGCCGTTATAATAGTTCTAGCGCTGTCTTAATCCGATTGCCTACAATAGCTTCGTTGCAACCCAATTCCAATTCTAGAAGACTCGACGCTTGGACGTACAACTATTGCAGAGCTACAAGAGTACCATCCAACTGGACCCCGGACATTCAATGGATACAGTGAACACGCATTCATCTTCAGGAGGTGTTTCACATCCAACCCAATACACACATAAGCACAAAACACATCCAATGGACAGATAACTCACGCTCATCTTCAGGTGAGCCGGGGCCCTTGTATATGGTAGCAGCCGTGGCTCCCAGCACCAGACTGCTCTGACTGTGCTGGCTGTGCTGGCTGTGCTGACTGGACACGCTGTCTGACCGACTCCGCAGTCCGCTGTCCTGAGACGGAGCATCCTCAATGGCCACGGCCTTCAACTTGGCGTCTGCCCACGGGGAGATGTGCGAGATACCCTCAGAGATCAGCTCGTTGATGTAGAACTCTATGACTTCTTTGCCCTGCAGGAAGAATTAATAGAATTTCAGATATAGCTAATATTATTTTATATATATTAAGAGTATTCGATGAGGCCAGGACCAAAAATCAATTTAGCTTTAAGGCAGTTGGTAAGAAAGTTAGTGAGGTTTCATTTGTTTTATATATTTTACAATGGCAAGCTTCACAATGACAAAAAAAAACATGCCTACCTCCCCTCCACACACACACCCCACCCCACAAACAACAAACACACAAAAAAGGCAATAAT
>JAVCKZ010052077.1:0-17421 GCA_034780755.1 Lepetodrilus elevatus
ACACTGTGCGGTGTTGCTCCTTTGTAACCGCACATGTCTCAGACAGAAAGTACAGACAGAACAGCTAGAAAGGAGCACTACCCCAGAGTGCTTGAAAATATATTGGAGCAGGGCGTTTACCGGTAATACATCAAATACGGTAATGGCCTTCCTGTTCCAAGAAGTCTTCTAGAATTGTCATGAAGACGTGATGAACATGTGTAGTATCCACTTGTAAATCTACTTTATGAAATATTAAACAGAATATTATTACAGAATAAAGTATTATAATTTTCGTTATTTTTTTACAATAGAAAATTAAATAGACCCACAGTAAGTTTTATAGAGAATGGTACATTAAATTTATGCTGTTTTCATGTTATGCTGACACAATATCTAAAACATACATTAATAATTTTTACCATTTTGTAGGTGCCCGTTATCTGTGCCAACTTCATTGTAGACATTAGTTTACAATGGACAAAATGGTGCTGAGGTATTGATAACAAAGATTGTTGTATTGTTTTCAGTTTATTCAAGTGTAGGTTTGTGAGCATTCAAGTATGGGTTTATATATATTGGCAGTATTCAAGGATGGGTGTAATGTTGTGAGCATTCAAGTGTGAGTTTATATATATATATTGTGAGCATTTATATGTGAGTGTACTTTGTTGTGGACATTAAGGTATGGGTGTACACATTAGAAAAGTGCAGGTGTACTCATTCATATAGGAGTGTACTTAATATTGTGAATTAGTAATACTCAAGTATGGGTGTACTCATTGTGAGTATTCACTATTATTGTGAGCATTCAAGTATAGATGTACACAGGTTGGCAGTATTCAAGTGTGGATGTACTAATATTGTGAGCATCCAAGTATGAGTCTAGTGTACTCGTATTGTGATTGTTTTAAGTGTGGGGTGTATCAATGATCATTCAAGTGTGGGTATTCAAATATGTACGTGATACAAATATACATGAAAATTGGTTTTCTTTTTGTACAATGCTGTAATATGTAATGATTAATGTGATAGTCAGAAGTAACACACAGTTAAAGAGTCATGTATCGACACTATAAGGATAGAAACATTCTAACATCATTCCTAACTGAGCTTGTGGTTAATATTCAAAGTTAAATAATATATACATATTTGAGTGAAATAATGAAAGACATGCAGTTTTGTGAAAGTGGTAAATACTAAATATGATTAAAAAATGGCTCCTGCATATTTCTTTTACTTTAGTCCATAAGCAGACCAACGAGGCACTTTGTTTAGGCAGACCAACGAGGCACTTTGTTTAGGCAGACCAACGAGGCACTTTGTTTAGGCACATATGATTGGCAGGAGTTTCATCACAGTTGTCCATTGTATGTACATCGAAAAATAGATTGTTCACCAATATTGCTAGGTTGCACATGAATAGCACAGTTTTGACAAGATTTGTGTGAATACGAAGAGAATAGCATGTACTATATACATTGAATATCGTGTCATCTTCCTCGCAATACTAGTATACATGGTTTAGTAAATTCAGTAAAATATCACACAGCTAGTCATGTCCAAATACCTTGATGTAATACCACTAAAGCATTTACATTCGAGTTTGGGTAACGAAATATACTATATATTGTACAGGTATTTTGTTCTTAACAACAACAACAACACATTAGACATTAAAAACATAAAAAAAAACAATTTTTCAATAGCATGTCATGTGTACCCAGAATGTATCATTCCCAATCTCCGATACCATTCTATTTGAGTATCATGTCAAGGAAGAACTCAAGTACTCTGTCAAGGGACATATAATATAAATTATCTTTAGAATTATTATCTGAAAATACAACGGATTTGTACCCAATCAAGTAACTTCTCCCCTGTCAAGGGAGAGAACTTTTCAATTACCTTAACTCTCTCCCTGCTGGATTAGGCACATACACTGCTATTTAGGGCATCTCTGGTTGCCTTTAGCATGGAGAGAGTTAAGAGACAAATATATTCAAGTATGCTGTCCAGGATTTATTCTCAATAGTTTTATTCTCACTATCTTTCAAGTGAGAGCCTATCTCTAATCGAGGTACCCTGTCACGGTAAAACATCTGCCACAGTAATGCAGGTCGGATCTCTGGTGAGACGTCTACACAACTGACATCATGGTGTTGGCAGCCTCTTCCACGTGACTCTGGGGGTACAGCCCTGTAGTTCCGTCGGCCAGCATCCCGATACACCAGCCTGGGCGGCCCATAGCCTGCAACAGTAGCCACAAGTCTACAATCTTGGAGAAAATAACATCTGACGCTTGTGAAAGCAGATTCTTCCCTTGTAGCTACAATTTATTGAAATTAAACATGCAAGGACCCACTACAACTGTTTAAAATCTGTTTGAAAAAAAAACAACACTTTTATTGCTATAATGACATTTTTTCTTCTTTTTATTTTATCTGAGCTTATTGTCCTCCCGTATCTGTAAGTCCGACAGTGCATGGTTTTATTGAAACAATTCAGTCACTCAGTTGTAAGCTTAAGTTTTCATCATGACTGACTTGTGAATTCTGTTCAAGGAATGTGGGCTAGATTCTCCAGAGATAAAAATGGTATGCAATGGTATGTTAAGTTTCTAATTACGTTGACTTTTTTCCGTGGGATTTTGGGATTTTCTGAATTGAAATGAATACTGTACGGAGATGTTAGTGCTCTGCAACAGGAAGTGATACAACTCCGTACCTTGCTAACTTCCTTGATGAAACTCCCCTCCTCAAAGGCCAGTTCTCCTTTGCCTTCAGGAACATGTACTCTTACAGCTCGCCGCAGTGTCTTTTTTTGTCTAACATAAACATTATGTTTAGTTCTGTGGTCATTTATCTACAGGTCTTGTTATTAGTATCCCTGTATGATGATTAAGACAACACATGATCTGAAAATCAGGTACTGACTAATTAAGGAGTTCCAATATTTATTAATGATGTTATTGTTATCAAACATGGAGCAAATACTCATATCTGTACAGAAATACTGTTGACAAAATTCCATTACATTTACGAATATTTTATTTTTATGATGTAAATGAAATATTTTGGTTATAAAAATAATTAGATTAAAACACTCACTTGTCAGGATCCTCTTGGTTGATTAGAGTGCGAGCTTTGGGAGTTGGAGATTTGGGAGGCAGAGGTCTACTTGGAGGTCTGACAGGAGGTTGAGGTGGAGGTCCTAGAGGAGATTGACCTGGATTCTCAGTGGCAGTACCGCAGCTCTCGTCACTCTCTGGCCGATGGTTCTCCTCGGGTTCCAAAGGAACAACAGCAACAGGACCATCATAATTGTTCAAAGAGTTGTCTGACAGAGCATGTCCATCAGAAACATCATGTTGACCATCACCATCTGGACCCATAGATGAAGCATCTGCCGGAAGAGGGATGTCCTCTAAATGAGGACAGGTGTCATCCTCTGGGTCGGCCATTCTTCCATTTATTACCACATCTGTTGGAGGAGTACGAGCGTCACTTTCATGTACATCATGGTGGGAACCAACAACATCAGAATCACTATTAGCACTGCCGTATCCATTCACATCATCACCATTTGTCAGAGGCTGATCATGGCCATTCCTAGAATCATCCTCCATTTCTGGTAACGGGTATCCTTGAGGATATTCTCCACAAGGTTCTGGAAGTTCCAGGTCCTGAATTTCTGAAGTAGGATCTATACCATTCTCAACACATTCAACTGGAAGGTCTACGTCGTCGTACACAGGAGGAGGTGGTGGGAGCTCCATTGACTCATTCAGATTGTCCACAACTCTACTTCCTTCCATTGCATCTACTGCTGGAGGAACAGGAGATCCACCCCTGCTGCTGATGCCCAGCTTATCTATTTCTTTTATCATGTGGGAGACCCTCCCTTTGACGCCGTCTGGAGGCACATCTACCACCACTGCAGCAGGAGGAGGAAGTAGTTTAGGTTTTGGGAGAAGCGGAGGTGGAACTCTCAGAGGCTTTGCTGGAACTGGCTTCTCATCCTCGGCGTTGTTCACAGCTTTGCTTATAGCAGTCAGTCGTGGGGAAATCTTTGGACTTGCAGCGCCATTTGGGAATTTCCGCGGTGATATCTTTGGGATATCTCTTTCAGGTGAAGGACTATTCGACTTTGTGTGTTTTCTAGGAGAAATCACAGGACTTGAACCGTTTGTTTCTGCAATTTGATCTACGTGGTTCCCCATTGGAGATGTTTTATCACTGACATCAACTGGCACAGAATCATCAGTTTCTGTTCCTTTGTGTGTTTGTTCTGTTGCGGAGAAAGATTCGGGTTCATTAGCACCAGTTGTTGGAGGAGACTCCAATGATATAGGGTCTATAGCGTCATCCTGAGGTAATTCATGTTGACCGACAGGAGAAATAGGTCCAAGCAAAGGGTGTAAAATAGTGGGGCCTGTGGTCACAGGGTAAACAGAAGGACTATCATAAGGTGGTGGGTCATCAGATGTTTCTGCCATATCTAGAGGTTCTGGATGACTGACCACAGGATCAAGAGAACTATTAGGTGTCTTGGTACCTATCACTGGTGAATCTTCTGTAGATGTATTCATCTCAGTAACCTCTTCTGTAGATGTATTCATCTCAGTAACAACATGAGGTACTGGATTATTTACATTAGGTTCTGACCTGTCAGGCTGGTCCGTATTGACACTGACTATTCTAGAAGGCACAATAACAGGCGGAACAACAGGAAGGACTTTCCGTGGTGGAGTGACATTTTTCTTAACATCGGATTGCGGATGCACATTTTCTGTCATTTCTGTCACATTTCGTAATGACGATGTTTTCACAAGATCTGGATTTGCGTTCTTAACAAATATCCCTGAGAAGCTTTTAGATGACTGCACGTACTTGCCAGGCTTTCCTGTATATCTGTTGCGCTTTGGGGGAGGAGGTCTAGGAGGTGCACGTCGACCAGAAGGCCGTGAATTCACAGACAAATTCTCCAGCTTGGATGACCTACGTGGCACAGATATCACTTTGGGCTTTGCAAATCTCTTTGGTAGAGCTGGCCTCTCGGGCTTCACTTTGGTCACTGATGTCTTAGCTGCAGGCGAAGACACAACAGAAGCTGTTTGGATTTCCTTGAATGGAGATGTTCCTTGACCTTGCGTGGAGGTGTCGGCGGTCTTCTTTGGAGGTGCAGGTGCCGGCCTCTTTGGTCTCGAGGTCTTGGTTTTACCCAAAGTTACTTTTGGCTTCGGTGGAACAGTATCAGTCTTTTCGTCCTTTTTCACTTCCTGGCTTTGAACACTTTTCATGAGAACATCGTTCAGTTCTCTCCTGAGGTCCGGGCTCATGTGTCCTCCATCTCCAAGCTGAGGCTTTTGCTTAGGAGGTGGAGGAGGAGCTTTGCGAGCAGGTTTAGGTTTGTGGTCGCCGACTGTCGAGGAGTTCAGACTGGGAGGGACCGCGATGTCTGATATCTCGTCCACAACTCGAGTTCGGTCTTCTATAGAACTGAGCACACTGGATACATCAGATTTGCTGTCGTCATCTCGGCTGGTGTCCAGTAGCTGTAACAGAAGGGGACACTGATGAGTCCTGGAGACAACTGGAGTATAGTTTGTTACTTGTATTTGTACTGCAGAGTTTGTCCAGCAGATCTGACCAGTAACCCTGCATCTGTGACAGTGTCAGTGATCTCAACGTGTAACTTACCTCGAGGTACGTCCCTGGCAGCCAACCGACTTCATCCCCACGACTCCCCAGCCACCAGCCATTGTCCAGTGTCTCGTAGACAACAATGGTGTCACCTCGGTCAAACGACAGGTCGGCATCAGATTTACCAGTGTATGGGTGGATGGCACGATGTTCTGGACAGAGGTATCAGGAGTGGCATGTAAGAATTATAAGAAAGGTTTTGAATATGGGTTCCAGATTATTGCATACGTATCGCAATTTGTCAGTTTACAGCAGAGTAGTGCAGTAAACCTGAAAATCCGGCTTCGTACTGATACAACAATTTAACATCATAACTTTACTATATAAATAAATAAAAAATAATGTCTATGTACATAACTATAGCATGATGTTAACGACACGCAACATTCGTCGGTCTTGCCGACAGTTTACTATTATAAGCCGATGTGATGTCATAAAACGTAGTTGTGACTTATTCATATTTTACATCACAATGAATACAGACATCATAGAATGGCTGTAAAACTCGCCTATTCCAAGCCAATCTTGATCCATCTGTTTGGTTTTGTTTGGTGCCAGCTGTTCGTACATGATAGGATTTGATAGAGTGCTCTCCCCTGATATCGAACTTGTATCTGATGGGACCTGAAATATTAATTAGTTTATAACGACAAAACAAATCTTTCAATACTTAATTTCTTAAAGCCACCATAGTAGTCTAGGTTAATTAATATTTCATTAACACCACTAATTAGAATTTAATTGAAAACTACTTATTGGAATTTAATCGAAAAATAGGTATTGGAATTTAATTAAAAACTGCTCATTGGAATTTCATGGAACACTACTCATTCGAATTTAATTTAACACTACTTGTCCTGTAGAGTTCAAGTCAAATTAAATTTCTTGCTGTTGTTTACATTGAAATATTTACCTCATCCACGTAAACAGCAGGAAACCATCCCTCCTCGCCGTCGGTCACTTTCCGTCCGTGCATCCAGCCATTTCTGTCCTTCTCCCAGCCTCGCAGGATTTCTCCCTCCAGTATAGAGAGTTCCCCCTTTGATGCTCCGCGATATGTGAACAGAGCCTTGTACAACCTGCCTGTAATACAGTGTCACAAGCGTCAGTGTCGCAGCTCTTAAAAGTACAATACATTCATGTTTACTTATGGTTGTTTATGAGCACTAAAGGGCCACTGTCTATCAAACAGGCATGACAATTTTCTGTGGATCTGCAGAAATCAGTTGATTATTTTATCCAGCGGTTGATGTATTTGCCATGGATGTGGCTTGGCGACTGCAATCCCAAAAGTTCTGCCATGCCTGATAAGATGCTCAACAACAAAAAAAACTTTTTTAAATAATTAAAATTTTTAAAAACATTTAAATTTAATTATTTTAAAATTAAAACATTTAGATTAAAAAAATATTAACATTAAAAAATAAATAGATGCTCAACAAGAGGTAACACATTTTATAGCCACCTACCTTCATTGAATTTGTGGATGTCGGAAGAGTTGAGTCGCATCACTGTCAGTGGAAGCGCCATCATCCCAGGTAGCTGAACATTCCACGACATTATTACGTGACATTTGGCTGATATTCTTACTAAATCAGACTCAATAGCATACTACTCAAAATCATGTAAACTCCTAATTGACTATATATAGAATAAGTGAGTTGGTATGCTATTCTGTACACCTGGTAGGATGAGATGGAACTGTCAATGTAAACCTAGTGCTTTAAATGATGGTTTGTATTGTATACTTCCCAGGGAGTTGAGAAGGTGAAATGAGTGCATTGATCCATTGACTAAAGCAATAATGTAGTGTTATGAGCAAGCTTTCGAGAATGAATTTGGCACAAAATAAATATGCATGCTTATTATTATTATTATTTAATATTATTATTATTGTGTGTAAGATGTCCATATTATCTCAACATTTCGGCCCCATGGCCTTCTTCAGGATGACTTTTTATTATTATTATTGTTATTGTAATTTAATGACCTGTATATTATGGGAGGACAACTTGTAGAAACTGTTTTTAACTACTGATACAATTTTCAATTTTCGTATTTTTCTAATAATTCGAACAGCTCCAAATTTAATTATTTGTTCCTGTTTGAATGAATTGGAGTAATTACGGTACATGTTATACTAATGTTGTTATGGAATGACAGAAGGCATGTCAAGGAAAGCTCACCATCTGGTCTGGCCTCAGTTCTACAGGGGAAACGGCAGCAGCCGATCTTCTCCGATTCCTCTCTCTCTTCCTCAGCATGAAGGAACTGACACGCGACTTCCCCTTGGACACGGACTGTGTTCCATCATCCTTGTCTGCAATATAAGTTACCAGAATACATCGCAGTAATAGACGCGTGTGATATACTCACTGTATCTGGCAGCCGAGATATGAAATATTTTCAGTGTGCTTTCGTTGCTCAAGCTTTCAATTTTGTATAGGGATTTGTGAACAAAACTGAGCATGCAAATTGTACTCAAAAAGGTCAGTTTGAGGGTCAAGAGGTCAGTTAAGGATAATTTGGGGTCAGTTTGAGAGTTTGAAGGTTAAGGGATCAGTTTGAGAGTTTGAAGATCAGTTAAGGGGTCAGTAAAATGGTAATTTGGGGTCAGCTTGAGAGTTTGAAGATCAGTTTGAGGATCAGATAAGTCGGTTAATGGGTCAGTTAACAGGTCATTTGAAGTCAGTTAAATGGTCAGTTTAAGAGCTTGAAGGTCAGTTAAGGGGTCAGTTTGAAGGTCAATTAATGGGTCAGTTTGAGAGTTTGAAGGTCAGTTAAGGAAACAGTTTGAGGATCAGATAATGAGTCAGTTAACGGGTCAGTTAATGGGCCATTTGAAGTCAGTTGAGGGTCATCAGTTAAGTGGTCAGTGGAGGTCCCTCACCTGCCTTCACCTCCTCCACATAGCACTCCGGGAACCAGCCAGATTTGTCTCCGACCTGTGATGTCCCTCTCCACCATCCGTTGTCCGCCTTCTCCGTGACGGTCACCAGCTCCTTCTCCACCAGCGTCATCTGACCGTCCAGCTGAGCAGAGAACCCGTACACCACCTCATACAGCCTGTCACCTGTAGTCATCATAATTTTACTAAAGATGTCGGACATTTTGGACTTCAAGATGGCCACTATCAGTTGAACAATTGGAAACAGTCTTGTATCATGTACAACTGATCCAAAGTGAGTAATAGTCAAAATATTAATTATTATTTTAGTTTGGACATTTTGGATTTCAGTTAGATTGTTGGAAAATAATAATTTTAGTTTCAATGTCAGACATTTTGGACTTCAAGATGGCCACCATCAGTTGAACAATTGGAAACAGTCTTGTATCATGTACAACTAATCCAATGTGTGTATTAGTCAAAATATTAATTATTATTTTAGTTTGGACATTTTGGATTTCCAGATCCACTGGAAACAGTCTTATGATCATGTATCCCCAATCCCCTGTCAAAACACTAATTATTATAATTTCAATGTCAACCATTTTGGATTTCAAGATGGCCAACAATCTGATTTCTTGGCCACACAAGAAATACCCCAAATTCACATCTCTAGCTGTAATACTATTATAAAAGCATTGATAGTATTTGTCACCATGTAATATAGGGATCAGTAGCACAGTGGGGCTGCCCTTCCTACCAGGTTTGAATCCAGGAGTGATGATTGCATGTGATTCTATAACGGACTGGGGAGTGGGTACCAGAGATATTTCAGGCTGAGTGTTCACCCAGAGATCCGGGTTCTGGTTCACCTGCGATTGCTGCAAAATTACAGGTAAAAAATATATTTTATTAAAAGTACATTATAATTGTCTACTTTAAAATGTAAATAATTTGCAAAATTGTACAAACTAAATTGTGGTAAAGTTTCTTCAGATTGAACAAGTAATCTTAACAACAATAAGAAAAAGTAATCCAAATTATTACCAATTTATTATGAAACAAATTGTCAAAAACTAAAGCCTTTTTTTTTATGATTTATATGGTGTATACAAATTATATTTAAAAGAATAAACTAGATCTACCATGGAACAAAATGGAGGTTTACATCAGTACACACTTACCGTTTTGGTAATCTTTCTTCGACGGACACAAGCGATAATGACGGCAGTAGCGATGAGTAACACAACGATACCGACGGGAACGATGATGAAAAGTATTGTCTCATTCGGGTATCCTGGGGATAGCAAACAAGAAACTGTGTCAGAAATATAGTTCTTTTCTAAATTCAGATATATATTATTCAGTATTTGAAGATTTTTAAAGTTAAATTAGGGATAGCAAACAGGGTCTGTGTCAGAAATATGGTTTTTGATTATCAATATTATGGTTCTGTTCTGATTCAGATATATATATTTTTATTCAGTATTTGAAGATTTAAAAAAAATTAAATTGAGCTTTTTCGGTGGTAGCTACCTCGCTAGTATGAGGGGTGGAACACAGTTAGTATACAACATGATTTCATATAGGACGACACTGAGTCAAGTAGCTACAAGTAAATTCAGCACTCTTCAAACTTGATCACAGTGTACATGTATCCACATATTATAAATATTTACATCACAAGTAACTTAGAAATGTTGACTACAAATAGCAAACTTATTTCGTTAAAATTTGAGCTTTAGTAAATGAAAGTGAAAAATGTCTTAATGATTTCATGTTTCTGTTAATTCAGAATTGCCACGTGTCTTGCTACATGTTCATTTATTGGGATAACAAAGATGACAAATTTGTTTGAATTGTTCCGTAACAATAATATTTGTTATTCACCTTCACATTTATACATTACAGAATATCCAAGTAATTACATTTGATCCATGTTAAATCTAAAAGTAACAATAAACTGGGTGACATCCATGTTCAACATCTGTGAACAAACAGTGACATGAGATCATACAAACTAGATAATTCCTGGTTTTGTCTCAGATAATGTTTGGAACTTGAATTAAAGGATAAACAATGACAATTGTTCTCAGTAGAAAATGAAATACATAAAGTATAACACTGTTGAATACATACCGGGTATATGAATATGTTATCATATAAGCCTTACTTAAGAGATGCATTCATTATTTGAAATTCCAAAAGTAGAATATTAAATGCAAACTGGATTTGTGAAATAATTACACTTATACCTTTGTATGGTCCAGGCAGATATATTGTCTCATTGGTGGTTCAGTTGAATAATTATATTACTCTGGTTATTTATATCTCTGTGTTTGTTGTCAAAAGCAATCAAATCTATTTGGAAAGCAAATAAACAAATATTTTACGTCCAGTTCTTAATGGGTCAGTCTGGTTAGAGTAAACATCCTTATTTTGTATGATTGCTGACCATCCTTAAATGTGTTACCATGGAAATGACATCGGGAAGTGCAGGCCAATCAAATCACAGATTTTACTCAGGCAAGATTTACTGTATTTCTTACAGCATGTATAGTAGGGTACCATGTTGGCCATGAGGATACCACTTTGGCCATGAGGATACCACTTTGGCCATGAGGATACCGCTTTGGCCATGAGCAGTGCCAATAAAGAAATTGGAAGATACGAGGCAGAAAAAACCCAACTCATTTGGTCATAAGTGCTCATAGACTGTATCTAATTAGTCATCTCATGTGCAGCACCAGTATTTAGAACGGTGCACTTTAAAACATGCATGTGGCACTGCCTATAGTAGCTGCCCATGAACCCATATCCGAATAGTGTCAGATAAAATATGAAACCACACACATTACATGAGAATATTAATGAAAGAGTTTAATCATGTATGTAATGTGATTCAATATATCCAAATTAAAAAATAAATTGAAAAAAATAAGATCTATACATTATATTTCAAAAACAATTAATCTGGAACTGATACCTAAATGGTATCTGATTGAATATGATACCACAAACAGGATATGTTTTTTTTGTGTCAGACATGTCAGACATGTTTCAATGTCAGACATTTTGGATTTCAAGATGGTCACTATTTCATAAATTTAAAAGAAATATATTTCTGTTCTCCAAAGACTTGAGCCTCCTCATGAACTCAGACATATTCATATCTATACTTCACATAATTACAACACTGAAGCTAGCACACGTTCTGTTGCAGCTGAGTGTCTACTTCCTCTTGTAGGACCCAGATCACATAACGAGGGCGTTTAGCGAGGGCGTTTAGCGGCGTAGTGTCATTACACAGGTCACCTCTGACCTCTGACCTGCCATTACATAAAGAGAAGTCACACAACCATGAATAAACTCCAATACCGAAACTTACACGGTGCAGTTAACTACTCTAGTGTGTGTGGTGTGTACATGTACATGTATTTTTTATGTATAATTTTCTTCTTAGTATTCAATGAATATTTAATAATTGAAGTGTGAAATCAAATTTGGCTCAATCTAGTTCATTCTCAATTGACATTTTGTGCTCAAGTAGTAATTCAAATTCAAACTCATACCAAGACTTGAGTATGTTTTTTGAGTGTGAGTTTGAGAAGAGTTTTGTAATATAACCGCAGGGCCTCACCACTAACTACATTTTCTTTGAAGTCCAGTGATGAATAAAAACAATGAATGCAATTAGCTAGGTTCAATGTTAAAACAAATGTAAACTTCCTCGGGCAAATAAACAAACTGAGAAGCCACCTATGTGAACAAGACATGTTTATCATTTCCACTGATTAACCTTTTCCTGGCTGGAGGCAACAGGAGGTGCCCTACGTAGTACCAACTATTGCACGTATGTCCTGCTGCATTCAGTAACAGCCGGTATGGGTGGACGTGATAGCCTGGACAAAATAGACTACGGTATGTACCACTAACAAATAGCACCTGTAAATTAGTGTATGTGTGATGAGGCAACAATTTTGATTGCCTCCAGTGGTATTGAAGTAAACATACATAGCCATATATAGATGTAGAGGTATGTGCTTTGAGCAGTCTTATTATTATTATTATTATTATTATTATTATTATTATTATTATTATTATTATTAATTTATTATAAATATTTAATATTATTTATTTAAAAAAAAAATTATAATATTTTTTATTATTTTTAGTATTATTAATTTAATAGTACAGTAATTTAGAAGTAAACGTACAGAGGTATGGATGAAGTATATATATTAAGCAAAGTAATAAGATCAAGGTATAACGGTAATAGTATAATAGGTGATACTGTAGTCATAAATGTCTGGGTACTACTGATTGACAACAGGGAGTGTTCTAACATGTAGGTATAAAGGAAGTACAGGTATAGGTAATAAATATATACGGTATGTACAGAGTTACAAATAAAGATTATTAAGGTATAGAAGTATATAATAGGTGATACAGTTATGTCTATAGAGGTATACATGTAGACCGGGTATAGAGATATAGTTTATAAAAAGAAGTGTTTTTATAGTTTTAAAAAGGATATATGTATATGGATAGAGGTTTTGGTATAAAGGAATATAATAGGTATAGAAGAAGTTGTAGAGGTATTGAGATATTGGCACTATAGAGTCATAGACATGCTAGAATTGAATTCCACTAAATAATTAGTTTCAGATTGCATGTGTCATACAGTAATTGCAAAGCATAACAATTACAAAATGTAATTCATATACATGTACCTATTTTTATGCTATAATAATAAGCCATTACATAAAGCATCCCACATTTTAGAGACCAATTCCTTAATCTGAATTTACCAAAATAATAAAGGACCAAAACCATTGAACATACTCTACCTTTGTTCGAGTTTTCAATTCCGGCGGTATTTCCTACACCTATTCCTGGATGGAGAGTTGGCCCCCTTGAATGAGGACCTTGGGGAGCCAATGAGCTTGTCAGGATGTTGGTCGCCGATGCCATGAACGTGCGTGAGATGGTTCTTGATGTCCCAACGGGCCGAGGAAATATGGCCGTATTTCCCTGACCCTTAGTTCTAGAAACACTGGGCACTGAAGTCAATGTCATGGTTGAAGAGAATTCCGACTGGCTTAATCTTGATGAGTCTGTATCCAGCAACACTGGGAAAGTCATTGATGATGACAAAGACACTGGGTGACCGGATGACGAACTGGCATCATTCTGTGATGTTGATGACATAGGAGGTAGAGAAGGTGTAGATGACGCAATCCCTGGAACTTGCAGAGAGTTGTCTGCACCTAGATTGGAATCAGGATGAGATGGCATCTCGGATGCCTGAGCGTCGCTGCTTGTTGGGTAGACATCATAATTTGGGTAGACATCATAATTTGTATAATCATAATTTGGGTAGACATCTGAAATTGGGTAGTCATCTGAATTTGGGTAGACAACAGCAGTTGGGTAGCCGTCTGATGGGTCAATACTTGCCGGTTCACCAGATTGTAGCACATCCGAGCCACCATCTTGAATCCTGGAGGATGTTGCTACATCGCTGGCCGTGGACTGTAATTGAGTTGCGTGGAGGCTGGCCGTGGACTGTAATTGAGTTGCGTGAAGGCTGGCATATTGTGTCCAGGTTGACTGCACATCCGCTGTGGATGACGACATGACATTTGGGAGGTAATCTGTCCACAGCGTCACCTGTCCTGGGAGGTCGGTCGTCGTCGACGGCAATACATCTGCCGCCATGGTGCTGAACGTCGCCCTGTGAGATGTCATCTCGGCTCACGGCACTTACACACCGCTCTCATTTCCTGAAATATGAAGAACAAACCACTTGTTATGTAGAACGCCACCACTTGGATATACTAAGACAAGAAACACCTAGTACCATTGACATGTTCTTGCATCAGAAAAGGCAGCTAACATTTTATTTCATGATCTCAAGGTATTTTAATATTGAGAATAGCAACCCATGTCAAATGTATTAATTTGTCTTTAAAAAGTTGGTCATGTTAACTACATAGACTATTACATTTTCAGGACATAAATGGATGACTGTCATAAAACGACTGTTTGTGGGTGGATAATTGGTACATTATTTGTGAAGTGGATGGATGTTTGCATCCACAGTAGATTGGAAGAAGGATATGTGCTAGGTGATATGTGCTAGGTGACATGGATATTGTACATGTTTAGTTTACGGTGGGTGTATGGGAAAATGTGTTTACAGTGGATGAGTGGAAGTATATGGTTGTGGTTGGTGGAACGATATGTTTCCTTACAGTGGATGAGTGGAAGTATATGTGTGTTTACAATGGATGCATTTGGTCGTGAAACGGTATGTTTCCTCACAGTGCATGTGTGGTGGGGTTTTAACTTTTCGGCACCCGGGGTGTGATGTTGTTGTAATGCACTGTGTTACATATGCACAAGTAGTAACTGCAGGAGGTACACCAAGCTAATATAATCTGCATGATACTGATTCACACTGATCTCTTGCGTGAATTCTCTGATTTCAAGTCCACTCGTAAGGTATACAGCGCCTATCTCTCAGCCAGACACATGTTATCTGTCACTGTGTCTTCCATGTACATCGACACCACATCAAGCAGACAATATCGGGTAGTCACAAGTGGATGTGTTCCTTGTTGTTGAAGTCACACTACTGTAGTTGTATCCTGTTGCAGACAGGGGTCGAGTCCTTGGGTAACTCTTATGTCAGTGTCGCTAGATTGTCAGATCTGTCCTAAGAATTAGAAATATAATTACGCTATATGCTATCTGCCGTCTTTTCTTCCCAAGTGGTAGATATTTGTATCCTCGTGTTTCCTCCTGTCATGATCGTATGCATTGTGTGTGCCGAGTGTTTACAATCTTTACACAGGTTACAACATGAAACACTTAAAGTACAAGGAAAACGTGTGAAAATTTACTTAGGTAGACTAAATGGTACTTGACTATTTTATACAGCTCAGTCGACATTTTCTTCTGAGATTTGTTCATGTACTGAAATGTATACATGTATTTGATCTATGCTGTATCCATTTGATGTAGATTACAGCCTGAGAGTAATACAGTTCTGTTCTGTGCTGTTCTGTTCTGGTAATGTAAGAATATCAGTTGTTCAGTTCAACACAATATATGTTATTATATATAATTATGCAATATTTGGATTTGGATGAAATTGTCCAAGGATGTATAAATGAGTCATAGTGCAATAGTTGTTGACATCTGTCCAAGTCAACATAGATTTATCTATGTAATTGCATAACCCTGTAACCTTCACATCTTCATAACATACACGTACATACAACAGGAAATGTGATTACAGTAGGGCTGCGTTCAGCCTACATTACTTACCTACTACTATATGTAACACTGCGGAAGCTGTTCAACCAGCATATGTAGTACTAAGTAGTGCTACTGTTCAGTGTTCACTCCCACCATATGTAGTACTAAATAGTGCTACTGTTCAGTGTTCACTCCCACCATATGTAGTACTAAGTAGTGCTACTGTTCAGTGTTCACTACCACCATATGTAGTACTACTTTTCACTACCAGTTGAGACCCTGTAGCATTTTGTAGGAAAACCCAAAGTATGGTACAAATGGACTTGCACACATATATGCACACCCATTTGCTTCTAGTTTGCTTCAAACCCATTCAGCCAAATGGGTACTAGTGTGGTGGTTAAGGTGTGGGTGGAATAGTTTCAAGAGGGGTGGGGTGGGGTGGGGGGTATATAAGGATTTGGGGGGTGATTTGCTGGGGGTAGAGTCTACTTGTGCCGAAGGTGTTTATATATGGGTGGTCAATGTGTGGTTATCATGAGGTTACATAATACTTAGAAATATTAAATATGTTCCAAGATTTATAAACTTCTTAAATGCATATCATAGTATTATTACTGCATTTTAGCATCCATGAAAGTGTTATTAATCATGGATTTCTTTATATTTATTGTATTAATTGTGCTAATTTATTTATTGTACTAATTGTACTAATAATAATAATGATAATAATAATAATAATAATACATTTTTAAAGTATAGTAATTGGATATATATTAATACAGTAATAATAATAATACATTATTACAAATATTTTTAATATTGATACTCTAAAGTATAAACATGGCAATATAATAAAACTATGTAATTTTAAAATATGACTATAATTAATTAATTATTAAAAATAATTAATATTCAGAATATTGGAACTTTTAAGATAACACCTACTGCCACCTAATCAATGCACTAGTCAGACTAGATAATCCTGTCAGAGACAGTCATTTCATGAAAGGGTAGTACTCACAGAGGCAATCTCTCTCCATATCCTCGTCCGATCCTGATGATAAGCCATACCTGCGTTCTTACTAAATATCTCTCAATCCTTTCACATGTCTAAGCATGAGCATAACGACACCCTAGAAATCTAATATTCACAAATTGTCGTCTTTTCCTAATTGTTCGTCTGTGTTTCTCATTGTCACTTGCTCTCTTTGTCCTCTGATGACAACAAACACTCGGGAAGGATGGGGCAAAAACACAGTGTTTAGACGGCATCGCTATCTCGGCGTATCTCAAATACTGAGGCTGCCAGACCCCTCCTGCACTAACCTCTCATAGCATTACCATGGCCGAGTCCTGTAGCACAGATCATACTTCCCAGGGAGTTGAGAAGGAAAACCGAGAGCACACTGATCCGTTAACCAGGGTATTAATGTAGTAATATGAGCATGGATTTGGTGTGATATAAATGTGCACATTGTTTTTATTATTATTCATTATTATTATTTTTTTATTATTATTATTATTATTATTATTATTATTATTATTATTATTATATATTATTATTATTATTATTATTATTAT
>JAVCKZ010052088.1:0-32427 GCA_034780755.1 Lepetodrilus elevatus
ACATCAGTACAAGCATTGAATATATCTACCCAATTAATTTCGCAAATTAGTTCATTTAGTTTATTAAAGTTACCTTTCGAATAACACCATACTTCTCGCGAATAAGACAGTTTAGTTGATAATGTGGTTGCTAAGTAAACATAAACACCTCTGTGGTCACTGATAGTTTGGTCAAATTCTATAACATCACAGTCTTCAACATTGAAATCATCACTTAATATTATAGGATCAATGAGAGTCATACAAGTCGCAGTAATCCTTGTGGGTTTATTAACGATATTATGCAGATTTTGTGAGTCTAAAATATCTTTCAATCTTGATTTTCTAGTTGATAAGAAATTTACATTTAAATCACCAACTATAACTATTTTGCTAGTAGTATCTAAAGCATTTTCTATGCTTTCTTCTAAATTATCCCAGAATTGAAGGGAACTGCTTTCGGGTCTATATACAATGCATAGGATAATAGAGCTATTTGGCTGAAATATCTCTATCCAAATAGTCTCATACAATATGTTTTCTAAATCTAGTCTTCGTTTATATGACAAACAGCTAGACAAATATACCATTACACCACCTCCAAAACAATTCCTGTCCTTGCGAATGGGATCGTGGTAGTTTGACCAAGTCAGGTCGGCATTTTCAACTCTATTATCTAGGTGTGTTTCAGTGAAACAAACAATATGGAAATCAGATAACATTTCTGAAAGGAAGCTGAGCTTATGTCGTACACTCCGTGTGTTTAAGTGAAAAATACCTAGCTTACTTTCTGATATAACTTCAGTAGTGTCGCTTGGGCCTGGATTTAGTTCAACATCCCCAGCGAGCATGAGAAACAAAAGAAATAAAACTGCGACGTTAGTATTACCTAACATGCTTTGAAGAAAGCAAAACGTTACGTACACAATGCAAGCTTTGCATTCAATTCCTAATATATCTCCACTGTATATTATTGAGTTGAGAACAATTTTTAACAGAAGTGCATTTATCCGTGAAAAACATTTGTTTTTGCAAGAAGTTTGACTACTACACATCTTTGCATGGAAAACCCCTATTGCCTCACGATATTGTGTTATGTCATTACCCATTCTCAATCAAGTCTATGTAGACAAATGATAATAAATAAATAAGGTGGGTCAATAGGGGTTCAATTAATACGGAATGCGTATCAAGTGGATAATACATACTAGTACATGGATTTGGGCATAAACAACGTATTGCCTCTGGATAACAGTGGAATGCATATAACTTCATAAAATCAAAAAGAAAGGGCTTAAAGAAGGAAAAGTGGGAGAATGAAGATAAGATTGGAAGGAGACTAGGCGAGAAGAAGGGTAGTACATTTAGCACACAGTGCTTATCAGTAGATACTATACAGTATACGAACACTATCAATAGTGCTCTGAGCATTGAATATTAAACAAAACCCGCAATGCAATAATAACTTACATAAGACATAATATGAATCTTCATAATGCTATTGTTATGTTTTATATACACATTTGTCGATATTTGTATTCACAGTAGAAACTGTTACTTGTGTACAATGTAAAGTTATTTAAATCATTAATGGAAACAATGTGAAACATGCATATATTATTATAGCAATATGGTATCGGTTGTAAACGTTTTAGAAATAGCGATCAAGGTCCTTTTCACATGCTATCACTACAGTGCGTCCTTCTGGTTGTTCCTCGATTATAACCCGGCCATCTCGGGTCCAGGTACGGTAGATCTTCTTCTGCCGTTGAAGATCACGCGCCTTCTTGAATAACATACTTCGGTGTTGTGTCAAGTCCTCGTTGATGAAAACGTTTCTATGGTTTATCCTTAGCTTTGCTCTGTTTCTGATGACCCTGATTCTGTCGTAGTAACTGATGAACTTGACTATGATCTGTCTGTCTTTACCAGCTGCACTTCTGCCCACTCTGTGGCACCTATCGATATCAGCCGGGGTCAACTCTGGGTGTACAACATGCAATATGTCCATTACTTTCTTTTCTACCATCTCATCTCTTTCTTCCTTTACTCCGCTAATTCTTACTGAATTTCTCCGACTGTATTGTTCAAGATCATCTGTTCTCAAAAGGAGATCTTTCTTTACAGTGGCGATGTCCTCTTTGAGCAAGTTTACTTCTCGACGTAATGGCTCGACAATTGTTTTGACATGTTCCGAGATAATGTCAGTGGCCATTTTCAGGAACGACTCTTGGAATTTCTTCTGTAATTCCGGCAACATTAGGGCACTTGATAATTTCGATAAGAGCACATCTGATGATGCATCATTAATGAAGTTGAACAGCGATGAAACATGGGGTGGCGTGTTACCTTGTGATGCTTGGGTGTCCGGAATGGAAGTCGAGGTAAGATCCGACGTTGGCGAGTCCGAATGGGAAGTCGAACTAAAGCTGAAGACGGAGTCGGTTGGTATCTTCTTCGTAAAAAACGACGGTAGGATGGCTTTCTTTTCTAACTCAAACTTCTTGGTCGAGTTAGTTGCTTTCCTCTATTCTTCTTCCCACCAGTCATGGTATGGCAATGCACACTAATATATTAGACCGGTACTATTGTATTGACATTGACTTTCAAGATGGCGTCTGCAGGACACGTACCTGCGGGAGCTCTCGTAAAAATGTGACATATCTCTACATTGTAAAGGTAGAACGTTACAGAAAAGTGACACAAGTAAGGTAACATACATTTGGATGGACATATGTGTTTAGTTACCAATATTTGACTGTATTTCCATGTTAAAAATGGAAAAGAAATTGTGTATGTGAATAAGTACTAGTTGTGAAATCCACCATGTTGGACAAGCTGTACAGAGTCTGTGCTAATTGAAAACAACAATGGGAACCCCAGACAGAACAATACCCGCAATGAATAGCCCAGTGAGTGACGAAGACGGGGAGCGCTACCTCACCCAACAGGTAGAAGACATTGATAATGACATTTATAACGAAATACATACCAGGCTTGGTAATTTAGACAGGGTATCGTTTGAAGATCAGTTAATAGACATTTACAATGATGATGAAGATAAACTAAATAATATTAGACATAGTCTATATGATTTCGCCAAGGATGATCGTCAAGACTTCCCACCGGGATACCTGATCAGAAGAGTTCAAAGAGAACATTCACGGAAAAGTGTGATAGAGAAATATGCTTCAGATGTGTATTTTCTATACGGATACATTAACGAGTCGGTTCCTGCTAGTGTGCTAGAAAAACAAGTGCTCAGCAAATGCAAACCAAAACGACAAGTTATGAACAATACATTACATAACGATACTAACGACACTACTAACGTGAGGGAATCTAATAAGAACAATGACCTACTTTCACTCATCTATGCGAAAGTCAAGGAGAACAGTGACGATATGATTGAAAGGTTTAGCATCCAAGCCAAGAAACTTGAAGAAATGGAGAAGCAAATTCAATCTGAGGTTAGTGTACTTAACCGCTCTTTAATGGAGAAGAACAATGACCTGATAGCAGCCTCTTGTGAGGTCGAACATCATAAAGTAATACAAGCTAAACTTCGAAGTGACCTACACATCCTAGTGTGCCAGGCGCGAGCTAAGGATGCGAGAATACAATTTCTGGAGAACGAGATCAAAGCTAGACTGGAAACTCTAGGCCGTAGTTCTGTAAGTAACAACATTGGCACTATGCGTCAGTTTGACAGTGAATCAACCAATACCCTGATAACGGTATCGAGAACTGGACCACCCCATGCAGGACGAGATAGGAGAGATGTGAATGTCGTAAGTACAGCAGAGAATGCCCCATCAAACCCAACTCTCCATGATGTAAGCGGACACGTGGACAGTGAGACGCAGCCCTCCGATGACCGACACGTGGCTGGTGATGTAAGTGTTGATATACCGTCACACTCCGATATGTTAAACGATGACCAAGCATGCGAGATCGTGGATAGCGGTTCTACAGATCCCTCTAGTGATCCCCCTGCTAACGGTACCTACGAAAGGACAGTGCGTTTTGATAACGAATGGTCCAGAGCATTTCGCGGAGCTTCACCCAAATACAAAACCAAACGATTTGTGTTATCATATGTGAAAGCTGATAAACCCATCGAGGTCATACAAGATGCCATATTCCAATATGCAAAGGAACGTAATGTGCATGTGCGCTATGTACGACTACTGAAACAATGGGACGGGCATAACCCAACGTACACCTTACGAGTAAATGTGGACAGCAGACACGCAGACACGATATTAGAAAATGAAAACTTTTGGCCCCAGAACGTCAGATGTCGGGAATGGATTCCCCAATCGCAGAGACATAACAGTGGTGCTTTTTGATAACTTAAAATGGAGTGTAAATATCTAAATCTAAACATGCATTTGATTCTAATTACACTTGTCATGCTAAGTGTAGGTACATGGAATATTCGTGGAGCTTTGTACAGTAGGGATTCATTGGATAAAACGGCTGAAAAGTGTGATGTGATTGCTATAACGGAACATTGGCTAACTAGTAATACAGCGTCATACCTAGATAGACTAAACGACGATTATGTCATTGCGTTAAAATTACGATCCGAGCAATATGGTGTAAGAGGTGAAGGTGGTGTAGCTATATTAGTTAAGAAGAAAGATGGCGTAATTGTGACTGTACACAATCATTTCTGTAGTGATGTAATAGCAGTTACGATATCACGAAACCATTGTGTTGACCTATCCGTAGTATGTGCTTTACTGCCATCCACAAACCACAGCATCAGTTCGTACATAGACAAAGTGAATAGTGTCTTTGATGCAGTAGATGAATTAAATAGTAATAGCATAACAATATTGTGCGGTGATTTCAACACTGACTTAGTACACCAGAAAACGTCACGGAGATCGTCCTTACTCATGGCCTACCTACAGGAACGTGAAATGGTCCATTCGTATTCGTGTGGCGTAACAGAAGGTCCCCTCTCGACGTGGAGAAACAAATCCTCTACACAGAGTTCTGTGATAGACTACATCTTCATTCCAAAACAGATACAAGGTTCCGTATTGAAGACTGTGATTTACAATTCAACTACGTATGAGGTGTCAGACCATTTTCCAGTTATATTATCCTTCCTCGGTGACATATTCCTGACGGGTGACAAAGAGTGGCATGTAGGCGCTCTTCAGTGGACAAAAGCTGACGTAATACAGATAAAACTGTATGAAACTGAACTTAACGCAATACTAGGGACTACTCTTGTACATCCAGAAGAATGTGTAAACGACACCATTGAAACATACATGGACTCAATATGTGCGACTGTTCATACTGCCGCAGCTAGGCATATACCAAGTGGTAAATTTAGACCATACCTGAAGCCATATTGGAAAGCCAATAACCTTGATTTCTACCACTATCAAATGAGACAAGCAAAACGTGTGTGGAAGGAATGCGGGAAACCTAGACAACCTAACAATTGTACATACAGGACATACAAAAACACTAAATGTGAGTTTAGGAAACAAAAACGCAAAGCAGAGAAACAGTGGCACAATGATAAATATTTTGAAATACAAAAAGCAAGCGAATGTGATATAGCGGATTTCTATAAAGCGGTAAAAAGACAACGGAAAACGACTGTTGTGAATTCGAACATTGAGTATAAAGGAATGACTGTAAACAGTGATACTAGCTTATGTGATATATGGGCTGCATATTATAAAGACTTATTCTCACCCTTCGAAAAGCCTGAATTTGACAATGTATTTGCTCGTAGGGTTGATACTGAAGTTAGTCATATAGCAGACATGCCGCTACCTTACTCGGACCCCATACTAGATGACATAACCATTAGTGATGTAACTGATGTCGTTAAGACCTTAAAAAGAAACAAAGCACCGGGACCTGACCTTATTACTAATGAACATATTATGTATGCTGGACAACTATTTTACAAACATTTGACCCACCTTTTTAATCTGATAATTGCACAATGCTACCTGCCTAGTGCTATGAGAAAGGGCATGATAATACCACTGTATAAGGGAAACAATAAACGACGTTCAGATCCAGCTAGCTACAGGGGCATAACATTAACATCTGCCGTCGGTAAAATCTTTGAACGAATACTCCTGAATAAGATAGAATCCCATGTCCATACAAGCAGTCCATTGTTTCCTAATCAATTACAATGTGGTTTTAGAAAAGGTTATGGAGCTACAACTGCTGTTCATATCTTGAAGGAGGTGATATCGTATTACAATGAGAGGAACTCTAACGTCTATGTAGCCTTATTAGACAATGAGAAGGCATTTGACCGTATATGGCATAACGGTCTTCTGTATAAACTGTTCCAGCTTGGTGTACATGGTCGTGCGTGGCACCTAATCAAGCATTCGTACCACTCAGCTTCAACGTGTGTCAAGTTTAATGGACATACAAGCCAATACTTCCAGGTTGAACAAGGAGTTGGACAAGGCCGGGTACTCTCAGCCTGGATGTTCTTAGTCTATATTGATCAGCTTATCCAATGCCTACATAATGCTAAAAGTGGACTTATTATCGGTGACAAACATATACCAGCTGTTCTGCTGGCCGATGATACGACTATTGTGAGTCCTACCCAAGCCGACCTACAGAGAGGACTGAACGAAGTACACCAGTATGCCTGCACGTGGAGACTCAGCTACAACGCGCAGAAGAGTAGTATTCTATTATTCCGAGGAGGACAACGAATGAACACTGATTGTTCTTTCAAGTTACACGACGTAATCTTGCCTGTGAAAACTGAAACAATCTATGCTGGGTGTATTTTAAATACAGACAAGCCAACTGTAAGAACAACTCGAGCCTGCTCAAAGGCGAGACGAACTATAGCGTCGCTGAGAGATGTAGGTCTGAAAGCGGGAGGCCTCAGTCCCGTGTGTTGTGTTAAAATATGGCGCAGGGTCATACTACCTAGTGCAATATACAACTGTGAATTGTGGCAGAATATGCAGACGGCCGAATTCAGTGAACTGGATCTACTCCAGCGTTATTATTCAAGGATAATACAGAATTTTCATAAGCGATCTCCAAAACTAGTTACTACACAAACATTAGGACTGTGGTCAATGGAAGCAACAATTGACAAATGTAAACTTATGTATATTGGACGATTGTGCAGAACTATGATTACCGGTAGTGTGATTAAGTATATATTCTTCATCAGAATTGGACAATACTTGTGTCAACGTATCATGAAATCTTCAGTTATCCATGATCTCCTGGCCATAGCTAAGAAACATGGGGTCTTTGATATAATAGAGACATATTTCATAGATCCTGAAGGCTATTTCCCAAGCAAGACCATCTGGGGTAGGATAGTGTGTAGTGCTATAAATGAATCGGAAAACAGACAATGGAGTGATAGTATAGCCATGAGACCAGATTTGACCCGATTTCATTCCATTCACGAGCGACTGTTGCCCCACAGACTGTGGAACTTGTGTGAGATGTATGGCACAGACATTAGACCAATGTATGCCTTAGTAAAATTAGGAATACTGCCTATAACACAAGGACAATGTTTACTCTGTGATGTTGTATGCAATGACATTGTCAAGCACCAAGTGCTATATTGTAGTAGCCTTATTATGCAAAGAAATAAGCTATTTGAAACGTTATGTGACTCTCTATGTTTAAGCCAGTATATGGAATTTGAGGACTGTGAGGACGACGAAGTCCTACTGGTAACCATTCTAGGTGGTATTACGAATATCGTTGATAACATGTCCCTTGACACATGGGCAAAGACAATGCTAATTTCAGCACGCGCTATCACATCTTGGAAACTGCAGTCGATTTTGTATATATAATTATGCTACATACTATGTTAAAATAATGTGTTAACGCTTTGTCTTGTACTCTCCGAACACCAATTGGAGGAAATAAAGAGCATTCATTCATTCATTCATTCATTCATTCATTCATACTGAACATTGCCGTCACATAATAATAGATTTGCCTATGTGCACCGGAAATTGATTTGCAGTGTGAAAGATCCAATTATATCTTTGATAGATGATGTATCGCGTGTAACATGACAAGGCTTAGCATTAAGGAACCTCTCCTCAAGGGTACCAGTCATAGTCCCCGGTGATATATGAACGTGTCGAACCATTGTAGCAGCGTCAAACTACAATGTCTGAAGATTAATGTAGGCCTAATTAATACAATATACATGTCTGTTAGTGTATATGTGTACCCACCGATCCGAATAATATATTGTCAATAGTGCATGTATACTCTTTGTTTCGACGGCATTCAACGAATTATTTATGCATGCTGCACACATAATACGAGACTTAATGGCACATCTGTGTGTCTATTTCATGCAATATTCATGTCACAATTCTCCACTCTCAGTCATGTGTTTGCATTAATGTAATTAAATACATAGACGATGAATTAAGATACTAATTATTATGTCCATGTAGTAGTTACAATAAGTGAAACATATTGGTTGCACTAGTCATACGTCATTATATTATATATATATATATCCAGAAGCAGTGCACCTCTGCGTTGGGTTTTATATTCGAGAAATCGGACGGTAACAAGCATAGTCAGTGGTTTTCTGCAAACATACACTATATATTAGACTATCTAAAGATCATAGTGGCATTTAGTCTTATTTGGTATTGAAATCTAAACATTCACGGTTTGGCTCATGGACTACTATTAGTAAAGTTATATCTGTCCAACACTCAAAGGTGTCGTCAAGAACATGTGTGCTCCATGGCATTTACTCTATCTAAAAGAATGGGCATGCAGCTTAAATTAATTCCAATAAAATATGGTGTGCATTTGATTTGTACACTTTCACCTTATTCCACATGCTCAGACACCAACATTTTGATAATAATTATAAGTTCTAGGATTACCAAGTTTTTCCTGAGAAATACATCAGTAAACTTTACGGCCGCTATTTTACACAAGGATGAGCTCCTGGCATATTCGAGTATGAATCTAGTATTGTCGTCATCACAGTGTTGGGTTAGACTGCACCTGCGGCCGTACACACGTGTTGGGTACGTCATGACGTATCCAGCTGGACACACGTGTTGGGTACGTCATGGCGTATCCAGCTGGACACACGTGTTGTGTGCGTCATGATGTATCCAGTAGCAGCGGGCCGGACGCGCTCATGTGTGCTTCCCAAACCGGAAACAGTGCTGGCTTAAAACTGTGTATTCGCTGATGGGCAACATGGATTCCTCCTTGTTGGTAATCGATGGACAGAGAAGAGGGGCTATACTATTGACGCTTCATTCGTAACGAGAATGCACTTTTCATTTGTAATCTACAGTCCTAACGGCCATTTACAGAAACGTAATGATCAGTTAGAATATCTGAATATAGCATTGTCACTATGATGGATCCCTACTCAGAATAACGCACACATTCTATATTGCATACGACTCGAGTTGCATGTGTTATGTTGTTTAGAGTCTAGTGGTCAAGATAATAGTCCATGGCCGGTATTCATAAAGGGGCTTAAGTCAGTTTTTTATGACAACATATATAGCAAAAGCTGACTTAGCCCCTTTATGAATACCGGCCCAGAGATCTCTCCCGTTCCAATAATATGGTATGAACCGGCAAACACACAACGTTGTATAGCGTTATTAGAACGTTGAAATAATGTTATAGTTGTGTAATAAAGTTGAAATAACATTATTATAACGGTGTGTGTTTGCCGGGAATGTTGGTAAAAGCTACTATGTGTCTGTCTGATTGAATGTTAATAGGATGTCTGTACCGTCATGGAGTAGTTACCATTTTTGGTTCGTCAGTATCAGCCGGTTATGTAAGGTTTACTGCAACAGTACGTGCATAGGTGTTTACGGTTGTATCCTGCTGTAGATGTTGAAATCATTACATGAACGAAACAAGATTGAATTCGGATAAAAAGTACTAAATATAATATAGGCCTAAACAAGAACAGTAAGAATTCTGGTACGTCGTGCTCTATAATGTTGGTATACCAGAATATCTTGTTCCGTTGTTATCCTATTTCCAGTAATGATGTATGCAACCTTTTCAGTACGATAATGTCAGTTGTGTGCCATAAAGCTACAATAAGTAATCTGATACTCTGAATTGTAATTAATGAGGTCTAAGTGTGTCGACAGGATCACACACTAGCATAATGGCTTAATGTATCTGTGTTATAGCAATATCTCTGATGTTCATGTGGCTATAGCAATATCTCTGATGTTCATGTGGCTATTTAATGTTTTCTATAACGAGTAATAGTGTGATGTATGGCGCTCTCGTGGCAAACTAATTGTAGCCATGTATCTTTCTTATGAAAGGAAAGTTCTAAAGTGCAATATAATTTGACCTATGCTTTGCATATCAGTGTTATATTCTTGGGGGAAATACTGAAATGTGTGCATTAGTCTTTTGAAAGAATATTATTTCAACGCTGGATTACTGTATTTTCAAATTGAATCCTACAGTGGCGATACAAATAGCACTAACGTTGAAAATATTAATTTTGAACGATAATAAATATGTTTGTTTGTGGGTACAATCCTAAAGTAATGTGGGTTTTTTAAGAACAGTGTGTCTTTTTAAGAACAGCAGATATATTTATTAAGACGAATTATTTGTTGTCTGATTGTGTCCATCTCTTACGAATAGTATTTATATTTCACTTTCAGGACAACCAACTATTAGATCTTAAAAGCACTGGTCCATGATTCAAATGTATGACATATTTATTTGCAAAGTCTGTTTGCATGGTATATATGGCGATCATATTTGATTCAACTGCACCAGCCGTGACTACTTGTGTTGAGATACAGTACGTGTTATTGATTCTACGACCAAGATTATGGTTTGAAAGCTTGTCTCTGGTCATGACGTTTTCTGTTGAATTACGACAGTTATTACGACATCTATCCGACATCCGGCAGGCTCCAAGCTATAATGTAGAAGGCGGAACATTGCGCGAGGTATTCTGAATGTTAATTAGGATAGCCTTAAGTCTGGAAGGTTCGTACTATCGATTCCAAATGCAACCGATTGTGCTAAACACTTGAAATAAACAAAGAATGGATTGAAAATCCGGCACTGTGAGCAGATTTGCCTCTTAACAAGATATAAATCGCATTCAGGGAACATCTCAAAAGTTTCACGGTTGTTTTTCTTAGTTGACGTAAAATCAATAGACGCCGTGATATCTTCTATGAGCACGTTTCCTTGCAGCCAGGTTGACGTTTTTTCAACCTCTTATTAATATCAATGGCGACACATTACATCCAACTACCAGTTGGCAAATAAAAGAGAAAAGGTCTTCATGTTTTTTGGTAGAAAATGTATTTTCTGATCGTCATAGCAATGTTTATATAACATTCAGGTATCTTTAACAAATATAACTGACATCTTGATCGCTTAGGGATGAAGACAAAATATAACATGACATCTCATACAAAATATCAAAGTAAAAATACAATTTTGGCTGGATCACTGTACAACAAATGGCTTGCAAAGCACCTTCACTAACCGTTACATTTGGTGAGGAATTCATATACAATAGAGCAGGCATTCAGCAATATACAGGGTGAAACATGCCACAAATATAAATAATTAGTTTTATTTAAGTACATTGTTAACCAACCAACATAGCCTTATAACATCTGAAATCGGTGAGTTTTACAAAAGCAATTTTGCTGATTTTTTTTCTTCTATTGTAATTAGAGACAGGAAACTAAAGACGTTTTCAACAAGGGATGCTGGGAACAGCCACATGTTGTGCGTCCGTAGCCTCGATCTGATAATTACGAGTACTTCCGGTATAGTGGAGCGGGGACATGACACGATGGTACGGTGTTGAATATGTGAAACTAGTGCTCATTGCCATTTGGTTGTAATGATACGATAACATAGACATACAGAGTGCAGTGCCCACGATGATAACGTGATTACGTACATTTGTATTTGAGCTGATAGTAATACTAGTCACGTTGATGACATTCGTTAATGGTACATATTCATCATGTGCTGCTAACAGCGCTAACATACTATACTCTCTCCGTAAATAGCAGAAACATTTCTTTAGAGTGTTAGCGCTGTTGGTAGAACATGCAAATTCATATGGACACACGATTTTAGTTCTTCTGTTGAAGAAATACTTACAAAAATAAAACCGGATATCTATCAACGTGTTTAGTGTTGAACAAAACAGATGGTACTACATACTTTGTTATTCAATACATACGACACTTAACCATGCGTATTTATATGTATTCTTCATTAGTTTGTACAAATATTGTGATTCTCTTCGCGGTGTAGTATTTTGATTAGATATATTACTCAACGAAGACAATGTGCGTTTTGTTCATACTCCAACCAATGCGCCGCGCCAACATATCTCAATATACAGTAATTAATATAATATAGTTAATACTTTAAGTCCAAAAGTGTTACTGCTGAATGAAAATATATTGGTGCGGAGTATTTATTATTTTATATTAATATAATTCATATCTTCATATAATTCCACCGCATATGATATTTGTTTTCGATAGGGCAAGACAACCTTCATACATCGAATCAGACATGCAATGTGCACATTATGAAAACCTATATTATCAGAAAGTAGGTATTGACATGTAATACGAATGTTGTCAACTTATAGCTTACGTCAAATCGAAACCAGGCCCCGAGATTACGAAACTTTTCTGAGTACGATCTCAGAATGTTGTTCATAAAACGTCATGTTTTTGAGCATAGCACGTGCGTTGAGCACAAACACGTACACAGAAAGGTTTAGTAATCTCGGGGCCAGGTTTCTTTCTCAGTATAATAGTGTTTTGAATTGGCGTTAACTCATCACAAACATTATTAGTACAAATATGTCATCAAAGTTTTATTTCATAATAGTATGGAAATTCGTAAATTTTCAATTCAAACGTTGCATCTCCATGATAATATATTTATTTTTAAAAGATTCAAGTATTACACCTTCAGTGCTCTTTATCTTCAACTAGAAAACGAACATATATTTTTTCAAGTCCAATATTATCGCCGTATTTCTCACGTTGTAACGCTAGTACTCACTAGTCTGGGCTCGCTTAGAACATCAACTTTACAACTGACTCGTACGTATCAATATAATATTACTTTCAACATAAACAGAAAATTCCCCTGTGGATACATTATCCATAACAACTATTATTTCTGCCGTATAAAATAGCATCCTTTAGACATCACGTCGCCTTATTCAATTGCCAGTAGCCCGAAGGACTTCCGCTATTTTTTTGAATTTACAGAGCGTATTTGATCTCCAAATCTTGACCTTAGCAGCGTGTTTGATATCATTTTCAATAGAACGTATGCTTCTCTGTACTATTATATGACTCATATTAAAAATAACAATGAGTATCATACCTGATAACGCAATGTAAATAAGATAATTTACATAACGAAAAATGTAACATATTCAAAGATTTAACATATTCATAACATTATAACTGCCGATATTCTGACGACAGTATAATAAATAATAATTTTTCAAATGTTTATAGACATGTCTTCTTCAAACCACGCCTTAAAGTAGCTGGGTATATGTCCCGCCAATCACAACAATATGCCGAGTTTAGTTCTGTATGTCACCGCATGCTCCCTCAGAAGATGAATGGCAGCATAGCGATGAATATTCAAAAGCAACGATATCTGCGCACTCTCTCCGTCAAGCTTCTTACTAAACACTCGGATAATCACAGCCAGACAGTCAAATCACATCACCGAGATATATTAGCAACCCGTATTTCGCATGTATAGTCTATTTACAACAAGTAATATCACTAAGGTTTGGAAATGTCATAAAATATAGGATTTTTATCAAAGGTTAACAATGTATTCAACAGTGAGAAAGTATTTACATCATTCGTCTATCTGGTATCTCATAATGAATTTAAAAACAGATGACAGTCACCTCTCTGCGCCAGCGCACAATATAACAAAGTATATCTCGAGACGGTGACTAGTCTGTGGTTTTACTATCTACTGGATATGTACACACATAGTTTTTCAGACTGGTCTACAGTCTTTGTTAGCACTTGAACAATGTATAGACTGGCGCTTGATGTTCTAATGTGACAACACATTCTACATCTCATGTAGTTTTTCATCCTGGAAATACCGGCCTGATACTGCCTACCTAACACCCGTCAACTAGGTAAATGGCGTTAAGTTGGCATAATGGCCCGGATTTCGAACCCGTCGAGTTCATGGAAAATAGAGTAATCCTTCATTATTATACCCGTTGGCATCTTGCCTCTTAATTGACAGGTTTATATACATTAAATATCACTAAACTCTTTCTAGATTTACCACTTCGTAAAGTAAGATAAAAGACTAATTCCATAGGATGCATTAGCGAAAGATCCACAGGTCATAAAGTAATAGAATACTAGTAACTAACTCGCCAATCCTCGTCCGTTATACATATTGATCCCTTACGCGTAAGGTGACTCTTAATGGATTTCAAATCGTCATTAATAGTATCATTAACATCCGTTTCGACTTAAACAGTAACATGAGTAAAACAACATAAAAGGAAGTTTGGCCATCGTGGAATTGTCATGTATACAATCATCAGTAGAGAACATCACTTCCGAAACTGGAGAGAAAACACTGCAAATCTGTCTCACACGTAAACTAATATCAGCACTGATTAGAAGTAACTACTGTAACTAGTATATACCCTGTTTGGTTATTCAGTTACTGATAACATACAAATAACATATTTTTTCTTTGTTCATGTGAATACCCTGTTTGTAGACATCGATTCGTTATAACAGCACGGAGATATTCACAAGAGTGTTGTAGCCTTCTTCTGCCCACACGTGATCATCTTCTTGAATGCATACCTGAAGTCTTTATTGAAGAAGGTGTAGATGATGGGATTGAGGGCAGAGTTACAATATCCCATCCACAGCACCACGCCTAGAATAGTCGGGTGGAACTTACAATCTCTACACAGCGGTTCAATCAGGGCCACCAAGAAGAAAGGTAGCCAGCACACAATGAAACATCCCATAACAATACTCAACGTCTTGGCGGCTCTCTTCTCCTGCGAGACGGATATCTTCTTCTTTTTCCTTCGGTTTACCTGTGTGATATGGTGGACCGTGTACCGCGAGACTTCGTCGACCGTAACGTCCTTCTCGTCGCTGCTGCCGTCCGTAGGAAGAGGCGCGGGCATGAGGAATGTCACACTTTTCCTATAGTTAGGATTGCCTTCCTGGAAGACCTTGAACATTGAGTCTTTTCTCTCAAGAAGAATTGCGGTTTTTATTGACGCCCGTTTATCCAGGAAGCTGTCGATCGTGGTTTCAGAACTGGTGGTCGTTGAGGTGGATGTCGTCGTACTGCTGTCGCTGCTCGGGAGGTTCGAGATCTGTCGTATCAGCTTCTTTGGGAAAGCAGATCGAGGAGGGCGGTTTCCCGTGGAAGAAGGGCCTGAGAATGGAGGATGTCTCGGGAAGGGCGTGGAGCCATCCTCAGTTTGTCCGTACGTCCCGTAAATGGGCAGAGGTGGGACCTGCGACTCCGGTGTCGAACTACTCTTCTCCTGAACTGTCTGTTCCGCGTTGGCAGCCGGTAATATTTCCGCCTCGTTCTTCAAGTTCAGGAGCTTCAGATTCGCCGCTTCTTGATCACTGTGTCTCTCAGTGATCATCTTGCTCGACCCGGGGCCTCTTCTCCACTGGCGCGTCCTCCTACTCGTGACAAGGTAGATTCTGATGTATGAGAAGAGCATGAAGAGGAGAGGAAGGTAGAAGGCACCAATGGTGGAGTACAGAGCGTACCCCGTGTCCTGGTTTATCTGACACTCATGTGAGTCACCTGGAATCTCCCGCCATCCTAAGAACGGCGGAACTGCAATCAACACGGAGTAGGCCCACACAGACAGTATCAGGATCATCGCCCTCTTGAACGTCCTTTTCCGGGCGTACCTCAGGGGCTGCGTTATGGCATTGAATCTGTCATAACTTATCACACACAGATTAGCAATACTGGCCGTACAGCAAATCACATCCATCGACGTCCAGAAGTCGCAAAACTCGCGTCCGAAAGTCCACTCGCCCATTAGCTGGTATGCCAAAGCCATCGGCGTCACCATGGTGCCCACAAGAATGTCACTAACTGCCAAGTTGATTATGAAAGTGTTTCCAACCTTACGGAGTCTTCGTTCCACTAGCACGGCCGCTATGACCATCAGATTGCCTATCACAGTGCCCAGGATTATGATACAGGCGAATATCGTTATGAGAACATTAGTGATGGCGTGGCTGACGAAGTCGGCGTACGATGTGCTGGAGTTGTAGTCTCCAGTGTACACCACCGCCTCGGAGACATTTTCCCCCATTATGCTTTCTTACCGTTCTTCATCACTGTAATCAACTCAACACGTACCGATCCATCTTTAAATAGCTGTCGGTAAAGTGGCACCACACTGACTCTACTCCGCGGAAAGCCTACACACTCCATAGTCAGGTAACACTGCCATATTTGGAGATAGGACTATAAACAGGATTACGGACTCGGGTCCAATATTAAATTCGTCTGCGGCATGCAAGTTGACAGGTGGAGGTCTTGGCGGAGGCAGACGGCGTCAGGTTTCCCACTTGATACCTGAAACATGAGAAAGAGTCGTGTTAATATGACACTATCTACGTGCTTGCACTGAGTGATTAATTATCAAATGTAGACAAGATTAGCGTAGTGCGGGGGATGACATGATGACAATTCACACTCTGACAGATCTATAGATATTTCCAGAATCGTAAACATGGTATTTAGTAACATAAGCAGAGTCGTTTTGTCTACGTGATATATATATATATATTCCATGGACACGTCTACCTCAGACGTAATTATATTTCTATATTTTACTATACATTCTGAAACCTCTGGGACCTGGCCCAGAAATTACAAAACCTTTCGAGTAGAATTTCATATTCAGGATGAGATTGTATATGACGATTTGTGGACAAAACTTTGAGTTGAGCATGACGTCGTACCCTAGTGGGGCAGATAATGGGGAAATCGTTCACGTTGTGCTATAAACACCAATTTTGGCATATAGAACCCTTTTGGGTCACTAATTGGAAAAAAGCCGTTAGCCACTCAAAAATGCAAAATGGCCGCCATTTTTCAAGATGGCGCCCATTTACAACCTATAAATTCGATAAATCATATACGTTTCGTAATCACGGAGACTTGGTTAAAAAATACCGTTATATTCCATGATTACGGTTAGCGTAGGAGAGAAAATGGCATGCGACTTTTAGAAGGTTAAACCTTGTGTTTGTTTCTACGGCTAAGTAGTACGAGGTCGCTAGGGGAATAGGATTTATAACATCAATCATTGAAGAAGGCACTAGAAAGTTCCAACTGTTGTCAGAATGAGGAAGTACAAATAGGTGGATTAAGACACGAGTGTATCGGTACTAACGAATATAAATTCGTGAATAATTCATGGCCGTTATTTCCGTTGTTATTACTCTTGTTGGAGTATGCAAAGATGCTGCATTACCTGTCAAGTAAAATATATATTTAGACCCCCAAAATACACGTAGAGAATACATCAGCTGTTTATATCAATCTTACTGGATGGTGGCGCCATACTATTATGAAACGAGACACTAAGTTTCTATTAGTAAGACGTCTAATCCATGGCGGAAATTCTAAATGGGGCTATACTATGTGCGTGGGAATATTGCATACGACAAACTAACTGTTTATCCATATTCATTGTATGCTATTGCTGTGTACATGCTAAGAGCAGACATTTCATTCATGTATGTCTTTGAATGGACTTATAAATGAAGCTTCTCCTTAGGTGATAATGTTCGATATTCCAGATTACATGCATATCTAAAGTATGTTTATACAAGGCCACTCATTCTGAAATGAATCACAAAGCGTTCTACTGCCTATAGCATGTAGTGCCCATTACATGTAGTGTTCTCCTCAGTCACAAATTAGCCATTACCTGTAGTGTTCAATCATCCACAAATTAGCAATTACCTGTAGTGTTTTACACTTCTATGCGTGTTAACTCACTTACTTTGATACGCCAGTGTCCCCCGGGCACAAGACCTTTAAAAACATGTTCAAAAGAACTTTCTGTGTAGCTCCTTACTTTCAAGACAGACTTATCAATGTCATTCATCTTCGCCTAACGTTCACTTCCAACTACAGAGCGCTCCCTTGATGACTAGTTCAAAATCAATACCTCACCCTACCCTTAAAGTTCCAACAAACTGATCTAGATAATATTCAATCAAGGATGAATAAATACCAACGAAAAAAGTTGAAAGCCTACAGTTGGCCAGGGCGATTCTGATCGTACTTTAGGTTAAACAGGGGAGCATCACACAGAGCAATGCTTCAGTCGATCCTGGGGACGAACCTTCACCGAGGCAGAAATCCTCTAACGCCCACTCACGTTTCCTTTAACTGGATAGAGTATAGTAGCGTGGAGAGAGAGGGGAGACAGGCGCTATCCGAGGGATGGGTTTTGGCAGTCTTGTATCGGGAATCGATAGGGAGAATTGGCACGGATGGGGGCAGTATGCACACCTATCGCGGGAGGATGTCCTCATCAAGGATCACCGATCATCATGGTAATCTCGTGCACGTGGTCCCATTCCGAGACTTGACTCCGTCACGTGATACCAGACACCCTGTTGTTACTAGAACCGTAATAACGTACTATTACAGAACCTTCAAGAAAAGGGATGGTTTAGCATAAAGGAACGTGCATGTTGAGGCGTACCGACATTTAACTGTGTAACCTACGTTAAATATATAACTTTGATATACACCATCTTACCATATAAAAATATACAATGGTATTAGTATATCTGTCTATGAATATATGCATTAATATAAATAACAAACCTACTTTTTTTCAGTAAATTATTTCGTATACACGGTAGTACTTACTTGCACACATTGATCTATAAGTATATATAAGTAATCTACTAATACTTACTGTAGTAGTATTCTAAAGATAGATAATCGAACATCATCAATCACAGCTATTAACCACAATAACTCAGCAGAACTCAGATATCTCAACTGTGTACGTGATGTATTTGTTGATGGACAGAACAATGATGTCAGTGAGTTGATGTAGACACGTGGTCGTGGGTGTAGCATACGTGTTTTTTCTGTGTTTCTATCACTCTATTTATTTCTGTGTTTTTTTTTAGCTTTTTTCTCTATAGACTATTTAAAGCTGTGGGGTTTTTTTTCTGTGTTTTTTTTCTTCTTGTGTTTTCTTTTTTTTCTGTTTCTTTTGTTCTTATAGAATATTTATTCATCAAATCTCTTTTTTCTGTGTTATTTTTTTTAGCTTTTTTTACTCTATTTAAATCTGTGTTTTTTTTGTTACTGTTTTTCTTTCATATGTTTATATTTTCTTTTTCTGTTTCTCTTTTCTTTCTTAATAATATGTATTCATCAAATCTCTTTTAGACATTCTCGACTACATACGCATATTGTTCTCACGAGTATGTATCAAGTGGGAAAGAAACAAGTACGTTTGTTTTCTGGAACTAGTTTCCGATAACGCATGCTCATGAGTTTCATGATAAATAATCGATATTATGAAAGGCTTTCTTGTTTAATGCCTCTACTTATGACACGACTATCGGCATGTTTTTTAAAACACATGCAAACATTATGCCGTATCTAGTGGTGTTTTAATGGGCATGCGTATAAATAGGTCCCTGGGCGAGATAATTAATCGGCTGAATACAATCCATACCTTTCCTGGTCATGATATTACGCGGCAAAGTCGCATCCATGCCGATCCTAATAATAACATCCATGTCGATCCTAATAATAACATCCATGCCGATCCTAATAATAACACATTAAGCACTGGTAGTTTTCTCCGTTTATGTAATTGGCTATAATAGCGATTACTTGCACTCGCATTACGGCCTAACAACCTCCTCAATTGAGTTCCCATGTTGGTAACTTTCGGTTTCCCTTTCACCCAAGGTTTGAAGTAGCTCATATTTAACGCTGTCTGTCGTTACACTGCTCATTAAGAATGAATGAAAATAGCACCGCTGGAATTCATTAAGTGTTGGATTTCATAACTGTTCGATATTCTTAGCGTTATTTAAAACCCGCACTCGGTCATAAGGACTGTCAGAATTGATGCGAAAATAGCATCACTGTCATTCATCAATCGATTATCATTATCATGGTCGAGATCGTGTAGGCCTATATCGTATTCGTTAAGACAATTTTCGCCGTACATCGTGTATATCGCATTCGTTAAAACAATCTTCGCCCTACATCTTTAATATCGCAATCTTTAAGACAATCTTCGCCGTACATCGTATATATCGCATTCTTCGAGACAATGTTCGCCGTACATCGTATATATCGCATTCGTTAAGACAATATTCACCGTACATCGTATATATCGCATTCTTTGAGACTGTTCGCCGTACATCGTATATCGCATTTGTTAAGACAAGCTTCGCTGTACATCGTATATATCGCATTCAAATCAAGTCAAGTCAAGTTTATTAATCTATTCACCACCCACGGTGGTACCAGAGCATAGTTAAGACAGACAATATTCGCCGTACATCGTATATATCGTATTCGTTAAGACTATCTTCACCGTATGTATGCATTTGTCGCTATCACCAGTCTCCGCGGAACGATGTCAGCGAGACGACTCACGTCAGTGCCGCTAATCTGGCTCTGCCGTTGTTCACGACAAGATGACGATCAATTGGGGGCGCTTTTGTTTCAACATTCAGGACATATACGCGACTTTATACGTCGTGTCAAATTAGTCGGATGGTAAGATTGTGAGACCCAGGACACCAGTCGGTCTATAGGTCACATGTGTCGAGATGGAACCCTTCCCACTAAATGAGGCTGATGTTCCGAAAGTCCTGCGACGGCGCGTGTTATAACCAAAGCTATGTCTCCGGGATATTCCGGAAATATGCATGTGTGTCGCTATCTGCGATTGTATTACCGTCTTACATGATAAAGTGTACAGAGAGTCCGAAGATCCTATACTTACGTCTGTTTTGACATTGCAGAATTGAAGTACAACCGCGACAGGATAGATAAATATTTAGATTTAATCCAGAAAATTGGTTATACTGAACGTAATAATTACATTAATGCCGAATTGCATTAGCGTTATTGGAATAGCCGATTCTCATCTCTTTCTGTCTGGTATCACTCACACACGCAAGTTTTCAAACAGATGTATGTATAGCTTTGTAGACTGCTTAATAGCACTTCGTGGTGTATGGCCAATGGTATGATAGCACGACTTTGGGGTAATAGTCTAGGCTTTGGGGAGTTTGTTTCCTTTCACAAAATGATCTGGACTAGCTGGGCATATATAAGCACAGGGCTCTTCTCATGGGATGTCACCTCGACATGTACTTCCGTACCAGATCTATAGATAATTGGTATGACTATGTAACTTCCATGTAGAAACCGACAAGAATACATCGATTTTGATTTGGAATGTGCTATAGAGTTTTAGGTAGCCATAAGCAATTACATCGTGTGGTATTTTGGGACTAGTTCACTGGGTGAACAGCAGTACCACAGCTGTTTATCCAACCGTAATTATTCCCGTTGGTAATGATAGGAAACTTTTTTACGATTGTATCTTGGCATTTAATTTGAAACTGGCATTGTGGGGCGATCATATAGTTCAGTTTGCTATCTAAATGGAGCCATGGAAAACATACCACAGAGATCAACGTATATCTAAATAGACGTGTAGTCTACTGTACTGAGCAAACCAAGTTCAAACACAAGACGTAAATTGTCATTTGAAATGTGTTGTTCCGTGTCAGAAAGTGTGCTAGATGCTGCTTCTGCATCTGTTCGTGTTTGCATTGGCATAGTTTGATTTGGTAGAAATAGTAGAAGTGATAACAACTATCACTTCTACTATTAGCGGTAGTAGTAGTAGTAGTGGTAGTAGTAGTAGTAGTAGTAGGAGTAGTAGTAGTAGTAGTAGTAGGAGTAGTAGTAGTAGTAGTAGTAGTAGGAGTAGTAGTAGTAGTAGTAGTAGTAGTTTGATCATTATTATCTTCATCATCATTAAAAATATGAATGAATATCATAGTAATAAAAAGACTTCCTGGTAAATATCAACGTCGGTGTCAAAGATACTTATTTTTAGATACACATTTCTATTAATTAAATTTCCTCAGGGTATGCATGCAGGTGGCTGATACAGCATTCGCCCAGTTTATTGTGACCTCCTCGGAAATACAAAAAAACCCAGCAAAGAAGTGAATTAAAGTTAAATGCAGGTGTTATGTATTGACACGTTTCAACATTTTAATAGTAGCATTAACCTATGAGGCGTTTGCTCAAAAGATATTTATTTTATTAAGGAGTCAGTTTCTTGCCTACAGGCGTCATTGTGACATCCACACCACAGACGTCAGTGTGACATCCACAACCACACGTGTCGGTTTGACATCCACACGTAATTGTATGTTAGATACTGTATGCTACACACTATGTCAACATGTCATCATGTGCAGGTTGGGTAACTACTCTTAAAGGACCAATACTCGACCATTTTTATTTTGTTGAAAATGGTTACTGTATCTTGTATGATGTGTCATTGTGCTGTGTTTGGGTAGCAACATTTAACCCTCTCGCTGCTGGATTAGGTTTAGCAGGGAAATCAATATTTACATATTTACTATTACAATATTATCATTTAATAGAAGTCTTCGTCCAGTTACTGAGTTAGCTCATAGCATTGAAATCTAGGCAGACATTGTTCAATGGTGAAATTTGAAACAGGTCCCGTGTGGTTCTGTTTCATCAGGTAGCTATAGAAGCAAGTAATGGCTGTGAGATGAGATCGTAATGTCAACACGTGCGGCACAATACCTATCTGAACATCGTCGTGAATTGATGAAAGATTCCCGCTGCGAAGTTAAAGGAACAAGTCACTCATCCACTTATCTTTTTACATATGCCCATTGTTTGGTTTCGTTCTTTTGAAAAACCTTTGAAAAATATTATCCTACGTAATTTACATATGTATATGATTTATTACGCATTACGAATGAATTTTTTCGGTTGTTTTCTTACTAGATTTTTTTGACTAAAGGATAGGATTCCACAAGACATCTATTTTGTGATTAATGTTGTCATTCTTTCACAGATGTGCTTTCATTCTTCAACAAGGAACATTTTCTGCTTCAGTGGCAAAACGTGAATCGACATTACATAATACAAATTCCTTTGAACTTCCAAGATCACATCAAGGTTATGCCATATTTCAGTCGTTAGAACGGGGCATATACATTTTACTATGGTAGGAATAATTAAACGCAAACTGCACCTTTGTAGATTATGCGTATATGCTGAGGAGCATTGGAAATATATTTTAAGATTTCGATGTTACATACTGTAGTTACTTTAACTGCGATTACTAAATAAGTGTAGGAACGTGCTCGCGTATAATCAGTAATACTGTCACTTGTTTACCGACAGATTTGCAGGCAGTTAATACGTAATCTCTATGCATCGTAGCCTGGGTGATAAAAAGGCCTTTTATAAAGAGCGTTTCGCGTGAAATTGCAGGTTTGATATGGAAAACGTAATCTGTCAGATTTTGTTGCATCATATTGATATTGATATCGTTTGATTTAGTATAAGTAAATGATCTTGATCAGGTAGTCACGGACGGAATCAAGTGGATGATCATTAATAGAATTAACAGAGTTACCGGTAAGCGAATAGTCATGGACAGAATAACGTAGATAGTCATGGATGGAATGAAGCTTGTGAAAGTGATAATAGTGATGATTTTTCCCTCTTCTCTCTGTTGCTCTCATCCTGTTTAACCTTCTCCCTGCTGAATAAAATTAAAGTGTTCTAGTTCTGCATTTGATTGGGCAACTTAAAGTCGCCTTCAGCAGGGAGAGGGTTAATACTATATCACATGCTTGACCAACATGCTCCTTGTGGTACTTTCACCCGTCTTATCTCATCACAAGCAGCAAATCATGTAAAAACATTCACATTTATTATTTTTTGTTGTTGCCCAACTGATACGCTGATGTTCCAATGTACTTTTAAAAACCAATTGTCTGTTAACCCTCTCCCTGCTGAAGGCAACCAGAAATGCCCTTATGAGCAGTGCTTTTGCCTCAGCAGGGAGAGGGTTAAGGGACATGTTATAATTGTTAAATTTCAATATATTAATTTAGAAATGCAATAAATTAAATATGTTTTTTTTTGTGTGGTATAAAATAACTTGCAAATTTATAAGATACAGGTTTTATCAATATTTTTATTACAAAATTATTACTTAGAAAAATCTTTCTGGTACTAGTATTCGTGTTGATTTTGAAGCAGTAATTCTGATTTGTTGAAAATGAACACACTACTAGGATTGACTGGTGTTTGAGTAGAATAATATCCCAGCATTATTAATGTCAGCCCATATAAACTCTCATCCAAATTACCTCTGTGTGTTATGTTGTTCTGTTAAGCTGGTTATAAACTTGTCTTTGTTCAACTCTCCAAATGTTTACTTGACATTTATCTACAGAGGTTTATGCTTCACCTTTAGAGGTCACTCCATTCTTTTGATAATTTTCTTGTTGTCGGAAGAAATGTTTGTTTTATTAAATTAGTTTTATATATCGTAATATTTCTAAAACAATGTTGTTGTGCTGCTTCAAAAGTAAAATCTACTTTACATGTTTTCTTTATTTTTAACAAGTAAAAGTAGTATACTCTTTGACATAAATGTACTCGTAAACGTATTTATTCTTTTACATATTTGAAGATTATACTACTACTACTACTATTACTACTACTTAGTAAATTCACAATGGACCGCTTAATCCTATAATGATTTAGTTATTGAAAAATACATGTAAATTCTAAAAGACTTAAAACTTGTAAATTCGCAAATACCTACTAGTAATAATAATATTGTGTGCATCTATATTACACCAAACCCGCACTCGACCGCATATTATGATTTAGTTAATGGAAACTTACAAATTCGCCCATATTTTCACCAACTACCTAGTATTTTTAGTAAGCAAATAACAAAGTAAACTCTGAAAAACTTACCATGTGTCAAAACTATGTTCAGTATCCTGTTTCTGTAAGTATCCTGTTTCTGGAGTATTTTTTCCCCACCCTACGATACCACTACTGACATCCAAGTAAACACTACTCCAGTGTACGGCAAGGCTACATATACTACGACACAGATATACGTATACGTACGTCTACATTACCCTCCACTGCACAGCATGTCTCCAGACTGGAGCGGGACACTTACACTCGCTTGTTTATCGCTTGCGACTATTATCCGACAGAATACCCTCAATGGTACGGCACGCTCAGAACGTTCGACTTGTGTATCTATGTGTTCATTGGAGGGAATCCTAGGCTCTGTATTGATAAGGCCATATGCCGTCATTTACATGTCGTATCCCACTGAAGACGGGTTTTTGTTTATTTTAACTGTCACGACTGTTTAAGCGGGATGGGGTAATAATTTTTACGGAAATCACGATCTCCCGTAATTTAATGTCCGGGATGACGACAGAACAATGAATGAATAAATGTTGTTAATGTTTAAAAGTGAATTGGTCGTAAATTTAATGGTGATGCTCAGCTCTCTATATTTAAGGTGTGATGTGTTGTTTGTTTATTTGTCGATTTTAGGAATTATAACTCTGTAAATAACTTTTTAAAAGATTAAAAATTTACTATTTCTTTTTAAATTTGGGTTTAGAGCGGCTTTCAAGCTAGATTGATGCAGCTTCCTTAGATGGGATTTGAACCCAGAGCTTTTGGCTGTGAAGTCTAAACGTTCTACCATTGTGTTCAAGCGGTCTATTATTATTAATATTATTATTATTATTATCATATATACATTACAATAGTGCTATGAGCAAGCTTTTGAACATGGACTGTTTTATGTACTATAAATGTGAACATTACTGGTATTATTATCATCATCATCATCATCATTATCATTAATATTATTATTATTATTATCATTGTTGTCGAAATTATTGTTCTTCATATTATTTATTGGAACATTGATTAATAATGGTGGAATAGAGCAATTAATAATGTGATATCAATGAAAAAGAACATAACATATTTTCCTGATATTTAAATAATATTCTATTTGAAATGGCTGTCAGTGTGTATACTTTGGTAAATTCCCATGGATATTTCCCCACAGTGACCTGCATGGGCGGCAATTAAAACATTTCCTTTGCATTAACTGACAGCTTTGAAAGTGAATAAGATGTAGGACTAATAAAGTTTCAAGATAAATTACTTAATTTATCATGGTTATGCATGAGCACTAAACATATAGCTTCCAGCAAAATTTAAAGGTATACGTACATGTATAAAGATCATGATCCTAAACTTGTAATTAACTGATCAATTTATTTATTTTAAAATTATTTTCTATTTGTTTTGAATTTGTTGTAAATTTTAATTTAACATTTTGTATGTTTTGCTTTATTTTTTTAATGGCCTGCTCGGCACCAAATCTTTAAACTGTTTGTCCAATTTTCACCTGTATACTATTTTCCAAACCATGATAACAACTCATATTTTAAGTGCCAAATCTGCTACAGAACCATATTAGATATTATGTATTGTGCCTACCATACGTGCTATAATTTCTGACCAAAAAGAAAGGTTTACGTGAAAGATTGATTATTTGCAGTATGTTTCAAGATGATTGAATACTAATTACAGTAAATGAGGAACTACGATCAATTTCTTGCCAATTATGGTGCTGCTCCCTAAAGAAGTAGTACTACACACTGGATTAACTTGTTTGTGGTTTCTTGTTGAAGAAATGCAGATTGACATTTGTATAACTCTGTGCTATGGGTGTTACAGGTTTTCCTCCTGTCAAAAACTAAACATATCTATATGAGTGAAAGAATGTTAAAATTGGAACTAAATGAAAGGATTTCAACATCAAATCTATAATTCCCCAATTAAAAAATAATAACTTAAAATTTAAAAAATAGAAAAATTTAGAAAAAATATAAATGAATAAAAAGAATATAAAATAAATAAAACTGAAAAATAATATCTCTCAGTGTTGTGTTCAGCAGTGTGGAGAAAGAAAACAATCTCTAAGTGTTCTGTTCACCACTGAGGACATGATAACAGTAATAGGCCGGATTTGAACTGATACTATCAGATTCCCGCAGCGACGTTAAACTCCATATTCACTTACTGCATGTACACTGTATCTCAAATGAAGATTGTACACTATAATGGCTTCATGTTCTCCTGGGATACAATTATCAAGGGATATGCATAAACCTTGGTTGCATGGAATATTGATGCTATCATAACAGAAAGTATGCATCAACTGGGTTTTAGTCGATACAGACATCCTATCGATGCCTTGAATCAGCATAGCCGTGTTATACTCATCTCTCCACTACCTTTGATAATCCAGCTTTATTATTGGAATTATTGATTTTGTAACTTCCTATGAATTGCGACTTTAAGTCGCGTTGCTGAAAGTCAGTAGGGCTATTGGGTCCACTGCATATAGAGCGATGGTAGAATGCCAGAATTGTTTATGTAATGAATTTGAATGTGATAGCTGACGCAGTTGTGGTACGTACCGTGGTAGACATCGCAGCATTGTTGTGTGTAATTTATGCAATAACAAAGTCGCAGCTGCACATATAATGGTATTCATTCAATGCTCAGTTAAAAAATAATAGTTCTATATCATATACATTTACCCTTACATGTATTTTGATGCATAGCAGAAACACCAACGAAATGTGTTTGCTCTTTACATGTTATAAGGCCAATTAGCCATGTATTAACAATCGCTTGCCCCAAGTGTCATCTTTCATCATTACTTTTGATATTGAGCCGATCTATTAAGTGATATGACATGAATACAGGCGTGATAATAGGTCGTGAATAAGTAGGCCTGCCTACACCTGTAGCTTGTAGCCTTGGGCCATAGGCATCAATATCCTCATCGCGTGCTGGTGTTATGCAATGCCGTACAATGGGAGCCTCTGTCCTAGAGTTCAACACAGGCCACAGTATACCATGGTACACTCTGACAGCTCTTTATCCACTTACCTAGCAGGGTTGTCCACCCCAGACTTCGGGCCAAGCTAGTGTCCTGTCTCACGTCCTGTCCCGTCCTGACTTATCCATGTGTCATGTCCTGTCGCGAATGTGCGAATACGGTGGCCCAGCTTCCCGTAGATGTAACGGGACAGCGAAAACATTTCCACGTGACCGAGCTTATTTAGGCCAGACCGCGCATGCTCCATGTGGATTGTTTGCGTCGATCGCTAGACGACTTGCAGGGCTGCAGTGCATGTTATTGTGCAGACAATCAATACTAACACGCCCAGTACTGAGGGCGTGTGCGATGAAATAAAAATACTACGTAGTACTAAACTTGGGAGGTTATTTCTATTAATACGTTGTTATTGCTGTACCTAATAGAGATTATTGGCATTAATTTTATTTTTTGGAAATTATTATTACCGAACATTAGACCTAGGTATTAGGTTTACTGCGTCATATAGAAAGAACCTTGAAGCGGGTATAGACCCCAACTAAAAATAAATAACATTTAAAAAAATATCCCATTTGTTACTATACACAAGATATCCAAGATACAGCATAATATTTCAAGATTTCTGAAACTATGTTATTACTTTCTCCATGTATTATTCATAAGCATTGATATTCTGTCATATGATAATTGCAGTTGCCTCAAACCGGGATGTTATTGAACATATGCTACGAGTCATTATTCTATATATTCAGTCTATATTCTTAGCAATGTATGTGTGCAAAACATTTTGGGTTATAACTTATTTTTTATTTATTTTTTAAATAAGAAAATGAAAATATTTCATAAGATAAATATTTGGAAGAAAGTACTGAACATACATTCAGTCTATACATTCCTGAATTCTTTTTGTCATTTAGACTTTTCATGAATATTTTGCCGTACAGGCATAGCAAAGAATTATCTATGTCTTTATAGGTTTGTTGTTGAACTATTATAGAAATATTGAAGACATTTATTTTCGCACAATTGTTCCCTGTCTGAATAGGTAATGGGTAGACGCTACTAAATTGCTAAGCTTGCATACTTGCTCTGCATCAAGGACATACATGTACCACCGCATACCAGATTTCTACACTGAAATAAATAAAGCCTTCAACACTAACACCATAAAACATGAGTGCATGATAGAAATTTAATGTTCAACATTGACAAAGAAAATGTTTTCCTTTATGCACCCACTATTTTGAACCAGTCTGAAAAGAATGATTATTTCCTTGCCGAAACGCATCATCGTTTGAAATTACTGTCTATACGACCACTCGAGACTAGCACGAGATTGGCATTTTTTTATCTCATATTTTTTTAATTGAGAACTTAATCTTCAAGGCTGCTTGCATTAATTTTTCTAGTGGAGTCCTGTATCAACATCACCTGGTACAGACTGGTATTGTTAACTGTTATAGGCATACCTTTGGGGAAATTATCACTGGTTTTAAGGTTAATCATCGGGAACATTGTATGAATATCATTTTATGATGTCACGCCAGAATGGATTGGTTTGCTGTGTGTGAAGTCTGATAGTATACACAATAATTTGTATGCAACATCTACCGTAAGCAAATCAACTGTTGATGTTTTCATTTAGCATCAGGTATTATTGGGGGAGTATTGTGCTTAATAAATGGAATTATTATTATTATTATAAATCATCATCATCATCATTATTATTAATATTTTTATTAATTTTATTTTATATATGCTGGCTCTTAATTAAAAACCTTTTGCTAAGAATCATATTTTTAAATATTTGTTTTACATATCAATCTGAAAAATCATTGGGGCATCTTTTTACAACACTATTCATAGAGCAATCAGCTAGCGAAGTACAGTGCTCCCTCGATATAACGCTGAAGTTGGGGTCCATGACATGCCACCCGTGTTATAATACCCGTGTTATATCAACGAATATAATTTGAGGAAAAAAAAGATTATTTTAATTTTAAAATGGGGTCCACGTTGGACCCAGCATTGTATCCGAATCCGCGGTGCATTGAAGGGCGTTATATCGACGGACCACTGTAGATTGATAGTTACGAGAGCGCTATGGTCTCTCTGTGTATAAGAGAGACTCAGCGCCATGAAGCGATACCCTGCTGCAACGTCTGTGATTACTGTATTGCAGGTAACCTGAGTGATTTGATTACACACTCTGGAGGAGGGAAGACACAACAAACAAGTAAACATATATCTGAGGCGGACCTTCACCAGAAGACAGACCGACACATCAACATTCAGGTGAGTACCTGCAGTATATAGAGTACCTGCAGTGTATAAAACTCCAGCAATTTCACTGTCAGGACTGTTAAATCTAAGAAGTTGCCCATCCTCAAGTATGTTGACCAGTGATATATATCTTCAAAAAACACACCAAAAAACAGCGCGACATGGGCTTGCAAGGATACAACTTTACCAGTCCTCGCTGAAAATAACCCGTCCTGAGTAGTGCAAGTTCAGATTTGATGTCAATGGATTGCAATTTTGAATACAGTACTTTTGGATTTCACATTAGCAATTGAGCCAAGATATTTGTTTTCTGAAATATTTTAGTAAGACAAGCTAACTTCCTGTATTTTTCAGTCGCTGAAGACATCGGAGGAGATCCGCAAGGTGGAGAAGGAACTGAAGAGACTCCAGGAATCCCTGACTCGGAATAAGGACAGGTGGGTGCTGTACATAGGGTTCCACATCCTGGGTGGGTGCTGTACATAGGGTTCCACATCCTGGGTGGGTGCTGTACATAGGGTTCCACATCCTGGGTGGGTGTTGTACATAGGGTTCCACATCCTGGGTGGGTGCTGTACATAGGGTTCCACATCCCCTGGGTAGGTGCTGTACATAGGGTTCCACATCCTGGGTGGGTGCTGTACATAGGGTTCCACATCCTGGGTGGGTGCTGTACACACGTCTCAGGTGCGTGCTGTATATAAGGTATATAAGGTTCCCACGTCCCAGGGGTGTGCTGTAATAGGGTTCCCACATCTCAGGTGCGTGCTGTATATAGGGTTCCCATGTCCTATGTCCCAGGTGGGTGCTGGGTGCTTCATTTTCACAAACATTGATGCAGTGCTCCCAGCTAACCTTGAAGTTGATCAACCATGTTGGAATCATCTGCAAGACTGTTAATCTATAAATACATAATCAGTTTGAACAAGTTGTAATATAAGTGAAAGAATCTTGAAAGCGACTCTAAACCCCAATACAAAAAATACTTGCCTAATAAAAAGGTTTGGTCAGACTGTAGAAATAAGTAGTGCCATATTTCGTCATATCCGTGTTGGGTCCTAAAAAGTTGCAACCTTTGACATTTCAGGGATAAAGGCATGACAAAGCATGTCCAGCAGAAAATGTCTTCAACTAAAGCGTACCTGGAGAAACTCAAGTCATCGCAGGTTACATTAGACAGGCACCAGAAGAAGAGAAATGACCACAAAAAACTGACTATATTTTAAAGACGGATGTATATGTAGCCAAGTGTAACATGAGATATGAGAAGCTGCTGTTGGTTTCGCCCAGCAGGTTTATTTGCCTCTTTGGGTCAATCTGTAGAGTGTTGGACTCGCTATCCAGGAACGCAGGTTTGAATCCCATGGTCGTCATGTATGAGGTGAAATCTATCTGCTGTGACGTAAAGCAGTCATTTATTCATTGAGTCGAATCCCAGGATCAACACTGTGTCGGTTATATATACATATAGCGATATGGAGTTAAACAATACTATTTATTGATATGAATTTTTAGAGACAGTAATGTATGCATTTTTTTAGAAAATAATGACAAGGACTCTCTGAATATTGAACATTGAAATGCACTATATCTTTGATGGAGAGAAATAACTCTGACAAAATACAGGCACATTGAAATGATGCAGGAATATCCAATACCATGCATGTGTGTGTGATAAATGCTTCGACAGTCATCTTCCAGCTTAGCTCATTTCGGCAGACTGGTCCCTCCGTAGGATGCATTTGTCTCACAGCATGGAGCTGCAGAGCGGTGCATATTATTGTCTGCTTGTGCTAGTCTGAATTTCCACCAGTGTTAGCTTACTTGGAAATCAATGTCGCAGTTAACAATGATATCCCACTCAGACATTTTACGCTGAATCCAAGCAAACCAGCCATTGATGTATTATTACCTTTAACCATGTTAACCTTCTCTCTGCTGAATAAAATCAAAGTGTTCTATTTCTGCATGTGATCGGGCAACTTAAGTCGCCTTCAGCAGGG